>JAJPUD010000404.1:291725-303248 GCA_023553655.1 Myrmecobius fasciatus
CAACATCCATTCCTATTAAAAACATTAGAGAGTATAGGAATTAATGGACTTTTCCTTAAAATAGTCGGTAGCATCTATTTAAAACCATCAGCTCGCATCATATGTAATGGTGATAAACTGGAACCATTCCCAATAAGATCAGGGGTGAAACAAGGTTGTCCACTATCACCATTACTGTTCAATATTGTATTAGAAATGCTAGCCTTGGCAATAAGACAAGAAAAAGAGATTAAAGGAATTAGAGTAGGTCATGAGGAAACGAAATTATCACTCTTTGCAGATGATATGATGGTCTACTTAGAGAACCCTAGAGAATCAACTAAAAAACTATTAGAATTAATCCACAACTTTAGCAAAGTTGCAGGATACAAAATAAATCCACATAAATCATCAGCATTTTTATACATCACCAACAAAATGCAACAGCAAGAGATAGAAAGAGAAATTCCATTCAAAATAACTATCGATAGTATAAAATATTTGGGAATATATCTGCCAAGGGAAAGTCAGGATCTATATGAGCAAAACTACAAAACACTCTCCACACAAATAAAGTCAGATCTAAACAATTGGAAAAACATCAAGTGCTCTTGGATAGGTCGAGCGAATATAATAAAGATGGCAATACTACCTAAACTAATCTATCTATTTAGTGCTATACCAATCAAACTCCCAAGAGATTATTTAACTGAACTAGAAAAAATAACGACAAAATTCATCTGGAAAAACAAAAGGTCAAGAATTTCAAGGGAATTAATGAAAAAAATGCAAATGAGGGTGGCCTAGCTGCACCAGATCTAAAACTATATTATAAAGCAGTGGTCACCAAAACCATTTGGTACTGGATAATATTAAATGGCATAGCTGGGATTCAAACTCAGGCCTCTGATGGCTTATATAGTCCACTATACTATTTCTCCTCATTCAGCTTTGTGTTTTTCATAATGCCTAACATAATATCTTACATATATATGGAAATTGTTTGAATTGAACTAACTCAGTTTTATATTATAATACTTTCTTTAATTATTGAATCTTAGCTTATTTACATATAAGCCTTCCTTCTTTTCCTTCCTTCCTTCTTCCCTTCCTTCTCTTTTCCTTCCCTTCCTTATTCTTTCCTTCCCTACTTCCTTGCTTCCTTCCTTCCTTCTTCCCTTCCTTTCCCTTCTTTCCTCCCTTCCTTTCTTCTTCCCTTCCTTCTCCTTATTTTCTTCCTTCCTTCTTTCTTTTCTCCCTATCCCTCCCTCCTTTCTTTTTTTAAACATAAGGCACCATACCCTTATCTACCACTCAAGGGAATGTAAATTTTGATCATGGAAACTTCACAATATATCTTGAAGTTTACAGACTAGATATTTTTTTCATTAACAGCACACCTTAAACCCAAATCACTCTGGCTGTCATAGATTGGCCAACAAAAGTCCTAGCCCAAGCCTCACTTGGTCATGGTTTGGGCCCTGAAGACTGAGTAAGTGTAAATAGGAATTCTTTTTGTTTTGGTCAGAACTCCTGAGGTTCTTCCCCTCCCAGATTGATTTTTTTTAACAAAGTGAAAGAAGACATTTTCTGCCTTATTTCTTACCTAGTCTTAATGACTGAATGGGCATTGCCCCCAGTTAAACTGATATCTGTTAAAGACTTTAGCTTGAAAAGACCAAAGCCTCCCACAGCATTCAGGACTATCTCCAGACATCCTGAATTATTGTTGTTAGTTTTTTATTCTCGAAGAGGACCATGACATGAGGGAGGTGTTGCCATAATATACAGGTGAGTTGGATTTTAAGTGAGGGAGGACTGAGCAAGGTCACCTGTCTCACTTTCCCCTCTAGAGCCATCTGGGTCCACTGGCAAGATATAGATCAAAACAACTGGATGGCCCTTGATGCAATGGGAGACCTGGATCTTTTCAAGCTAAGGTCTTCAATAGGTCTCAGTTTAACTGAGATTGTGCCCATTCAGTGATTAGAGATAGGTAGCAATTGAAGTAAAGAATCTTCTTTTTCACCTCGTCAAAAAGAAAAAAAAAGACCACCTAACAAACTAACAATGAATAAATAGTGAATAAATCTGAGCGGGGAAGACCCTCAGGGTTTTTGGCCAAAGCAGAAATGACTTCTATTTAATTCAGTTTTCAATCAGCACCCAAACAGTGACCAAATGGGTCTTGGCCTGAGATCTATTGGTGACCAATCAAGGAGAATTTAATTAGTTTTGGTTTAAGACTCAACCTTAAGGAAAAAATCTAGTCAGTAACCCCCAAGATATCTTGGGAGGATTCAGAGATCTAAAAGGGTGAAAAACAGCATCTGGAGGTAAGAATATGATGCCCTATGTGGACACAGAGAGAGAATGGAAGAAGGATAGGAGAGAAAGAAGGTAAAAAAAAGGAAGGAAGGGAGGGAGGGTGGGAGAGATTTCCTTGATATCATGGTCCTCTTTAAGAATGAAGAACAAATAACATTTCCATATAAGCAGAATGATCTTGTTTCTCTTAGGTCTTATTTATGACATTTATACCTTTGTGTTCTATCTTGCATTTTGGTATATAACCTGTTAGATGCTAGAAGCCATGTTATTTTAATTGAATGGCCCTGCTCAGCCCCTGGGACCCAAGACAAACGCATAAAACTAGGAAAAATAAGAATGATTTTTTCTCAGTGTTCCACTCCATATCATCTTTCTTATTCCTTTCATTCTCATCCTTTCCCCCTCCCCACCCCACTTTCAAAGTATTTTCCCATGCCTTCTTCATATCCCATTTCCATCCACTCAAGCTTAGTGTTCTCATTCTGGACTTTTTATCATTCTAACAGAGAGGAAAGTGATCTGATAAAATAACTCCCACTAAAGTGTTAGTGTGACAAATGTATCATGTATTCTCTCCACCACTGTTCCCCATCTCTATTCCCAACTTAAAAAGTGTCTTCACTTTTAAGAAAATTTTGGAAGGGCTTTATTTAACCCCAAAGAATAAATCCATGGCAGTGGTATCCTACATATGGTAATATATTACACCAAGAGAAATTTTTGAGAAGGATATTGAAATAAGGATGTAGAAAGGATATTTTATACAACAGAAAGAACATTATACTTAGGTTTTTATACAGTGCTATCATTGACTACTTATGTAATTCTGGGAAAATAGACCTCTGTTGCCTCAACTGTAAAATGAGTATAATAATCCATCCAGGACTTTCATTTATTAGAGCTGAGATTTGAACCTGATCTCCTATGTCCAAATCCAGAATGTTTTCCATTATACCATCTGTCTTCTCCTTCTTCTCCAACATTTGTGGGGGTGGGGTGGGAAATGTGTGTGTGTGTGTGTGTGTATGAGAGAGAGAGAGAGAGAAAGAGAGAGATATGAGAATTAATGAAATTCTACATGATTTATTTACCCTCAACAATTGTTTTGTCCAAATCTTTACTTGAATGTCTTAGCCTTGAAGATACCCACTGGTTTTCTTTTGAGTGGCAGCTCAAGAACCCAGCAAATGTGCCCCTCACTGAGTAAAGCTGGCATGGAAATGGAATTTTACTGCTGGCATTTCTAGACCAGTTTGGCAGCTCATACCTTTGTGCACCTGTTCAAACAGAAACCCAGTGACGATTACACTTGCAGCCCCTGGACCAGTGGACTGACAAAGAGTTCATGAGCAATTCAGCATTTATTTTTCAGTCCAATAAGCACCAAATTAAGTTTAATAACTGAACTAAAAAAAGCCACACTGTGAAAAAGGTTTAGGCCATCCTAATTAATGAAAGAAATCGTAGACTAGAGTTGTTGGAATGTTATTTTAAATTTCAGCTTTTAAATGGCACAAAAATTAAATTTTAAAGTTTTACTTTGGTGCCTCAATGTGATGCAGAAGTGACAATATAATGATGTACTTGATGGCTGTGCCAGTGGAATTGAGAAAAAAACTTGCATTTAATCTCAAGAATAAATTGATTTCATTTTCTAAGAACCAGCTTAGCAAATAAAGGAGATACAATTGACCATGTTAATCCATAAGGCAAATGCCAACTTAAAAATGGCCCTTCTGGGGAAGCTTAATGGTGTAGTGGATAGAGTACTGGTCTGGAAGTCAGGAGGACCTGCATTCAAATTTGAACTCAGGCACTTAATAATTACAAGCTATATGATCCTGGTGAAGTCACTTAACCCCAATTGTCTCAAAAACAACCAAAAAATGACACATGTTTTCTATAGTCCCTTCTTTATTCTGTAGCAATGATAGCCATGTGATGGGGGAAAGGGGCAGAAGAATCTAAGAGTTTTGATTTTTAGCTCCTTAATGAACTTGACTATTGATAATATAAATGTGAGATCCTTGTCCAATGATGCACAAGTGAGTATATTGCTGGAGGACCTGAATCATATCAATTTTGACATTCTTGCTATAAATAAAACTAGAAGAAATAAGGAAGTCACATATATGCAAAAAGATGTCTCCACTCCTTGGAGAGACAAAGAAAAGAGCTAGTTCAATGGATATTTATCATACGCTTATATATATATATATATACATATATATATAAAATATATCATATGTTAGAGAAATATTATTTCATGGTACATTTACATATGATATATCCTGATGACAAATATTTGCAAAAGTACCATGCAAATAATTGCAGCTTATTCACCAGGATAATGTGATGGAAAAATTCTAAGAAGAATTTGGTATGATTCTCAAAATCAAATCAACAGACTTTCTGATAATTAGTGACTTAAATGTAAAAACAGCAAAAAAAAATAGAATGGGTAGAAATATATGAGCAAGCATAGTTCATCAGAAAGAAATGAGAGAGCCTTCTGTAGTATAAGAAAATTTCATAATGTTATCTTTTGAACACTTTATACAAGAAAATAATTGATATCAACTATGAAGGGTAATCAGCAAGTAACATCATAAAGAATGATATTGACTACATTTTAATAGATAGGAAAACACTTATTGTGGTTGTGGAAGTTAGTCCTGGGTCAGCTGTCAGGGCATATAATCATTAAAGCTAAACTTAGAATTTATAATAAAGAGGAAAGAATAGTAGCAGAAGCATGAACTAGTAACAGATTGAAAAGACTTGGGCTCTAATCTGGACATTGCCACTGAAAGAGATGGTGTGATAATAAGGGAAAGTGATAGATTTGGAGTCAGATTAAAATTTTGGCTCTTATATTTTACTCTACTTTTATAATCTTAGAAAAGTTGTTAATCTCTCTGGACTTCAATGTTCCTCATATATAAAATGAAGGGGGTGAATTAGATTATCATTAAGACCTCTTTTGTTCTAAATCATATGATTATATGCAGGGTGATACAAATTAACTTCTATTCAAATCCCATCTTGATCAAAAGTATTTCGCTCTTACTGCTTATCTTGGGAGCTCCTGGAAGTCAGGCACTGTCTTTTGCCTCTATTTGTACCCCCAGCACTTAACACAATGCTTCCTACATGGTAGGCACTTAAAAGATGTTTATTGATTGATAGACTCTCCATGAAATTCTTTCAGTTATTTCCAGTATTACTTAAATTAAGGCAGGAGTCAATGACTGATGGCCTACACATTGAAGATGAAATTCAGGCTGATATGATATGGCACATCACCAGCTTTGTCAACACCCTGTCTATGATGTTTAAGAGACCTGCTGGTTCCTACTTTCAACATTCCTTTTCTCCCTATTTCATCACCTTCTATTCCATCGTCATACTCCATTCCTTCTGACATGACACGTTAGCTCCTCTTTCTCCCTCTTGTAGATGCTAGAAGAGAGATAGAAACTTAATGTCCCACTTTTAAATGTAGTTAAAGCATTGGTCTTTGGGTAGCATATTAAAATACATATATATATTAAGTCAAATCAACATATCAACAAACATTTGTTGAGCATTAGTCTTTTTTTACTTACATTTTATTTTGTTACTTACTTTTGTTAAACCAAGTGCTAAGTGCTGGGAATAAAAATAAAGGTCCAAAGAAAAACAGTCCTGCCTTCAAAGGATTTACATTCCAGTAGGAAAAGATAACTCATTTAAGGAAGCTGAAGATGAAGGGAGAAATGAAATTAAAAAGGAAAAAGTCCTGTGGAGAGTCTGAAGAACATCCTGGAAAAGAAAAAAAGGCACTGTTGTTCTGGGCAGCTTTCTTAAAATGGAGGAACCAGGATCACTAGCAAGCCAGGTAGTAAGAATCTTAAGCCTAACTCAGATCATCTTGAATTCACATCTGGCTCTCTATATACTATGATACCTACTTGCCCAACTAGCAGAGAGAGAGAGAAAAAAAAAAGATTGAACATTACATAGCCTGATAAAGTGAATCCCAGTAATCCATTGTCTCCACGAATGTTACTTGTCAAGTCCCTTACACTCCTTCCTTGAATGAAAATTTTCAATTTCATGATCCTCTCATTGCTATCTATTAGTATTGTCATTTTTCTGGCTGGAACAGCCCATTGGCTCCCTCTCTCCTAGCTAAGGCAACCCTTCATGCTTCCAATGCTTGACATGTGTATGACTCAGGAAAACCTTAACCTATCTGGCCTTCATTTTTCCCATTTCTAACATAAGAAAGTTGGATGACATGGCCTCTAATTTCCTTTCCAATATTAAATGTATGATCCTTTGATCCTCTGTCACTCAGTTAGAGCAATGGCAGATCCTTTAGAAGTCCAAGAGAAGATGTGAACAGAAGATTCTCGGAGGTGTCTTTTGACCAGGGAGATGTTGAGACTTAGTTCTTCTGTTTATAACTCAACTGTGTCTTCAATCAGGGAGACACACACAGAAATAGGATCATTGTATCTCCTCACAGAGATTTGCTGTTCTCCTTTAGAATTAAACATATTTCCTGGGCTAAAGGAGAGTCAACACCATTGATTTTACATTTTTCAATCAAAATGCCTGAAAACTAGCCCAATCCATAATGTCCTTTCTGCTTCTCAGTCACTATGTGACTTCCTTTCCCCAAGAGACTATTTCATTTCATTCTAGGGCAGGTCTTCTTATTCTAAGATCTATCAACTTGTTTAAAAAATACACACACATAAATGCATATTGATTGGTATATTATAATATCATATTTCCATTAAAATCCTACATATTTTATTTTGTGCATTTAAAAATATTATGAGAAGGGATCCAAAGATTTTACTAACTGCAAAAGGAATCCATGACAAAAAGGTCATGCTCAAGAGAGTAGAAAGGTTCTGCAAATTATCTCTCAATCCATCTCCCTTAATCAAGAATGATTTAACCATCCAGATTTCTCTCCTTCAAGCCCAGGCTGGATAGAATTGTTTCTTCAGCAGTTACTAAACAAAGTGAGCTCCAGGGACCGACCTTCTGATTCTCTCCATTAACCTAGAGAACAGGGAAGTCAGAACTCTGAGCCCCAGCTGTAGCTTGGCAGGATTGTTCAGATATCTGGTAAATTCGTGCTTCTGTAGGGATTTGGTCAAAAGCAGAAAAAAGGACAGCAGGAACAATGCATCATTTTGTACTACAAGGTTGGCATTAGAACCTAAGCATGGGGAGTCAGTACCTTCTGAAGGTTGTTAGTGATATTTCCTGGTTATTTGTTGGGTACTTAGAAGGAACCAGAGAATGAAAAGAACAAGGCTAGTGGAGAGTCCAGTGAAAGGTCCCAAAGAGAGCCCCTAGAACTACCGAGAGCCATCAGCCACCCCTTTCCTATTCCTGCAAAGATTATTTCAATTATGGCCAAAGAATCTCACTGTGAACAAGGAAAACTTGCTTCCCTTACAGGAGACCATCCATTTCATTGCTACATGTCCATCACTGCTCCAATTTCAAGGCAAGAGGAAGCAGCATACAGTGGCATTACAAGATAATTTGGTTCAGGGCATTTTACTAATTAAAAAATGTATTTCAAAAATTTAGGGCCATTCTACGGGGCAAACTGATTACCCTAGTGGAGAATTCCATGCCTGCCAGCCTAGCCGATCCTGACTAAGGAACAGGATACGCCGAATGATCTCACTCACTCGCTAATCAGAATCAAACCATGAATTTACTGATCAGACCATTTGCCTGCTTGTAAAACAGAACTAGTTGACATGCTGGAGTATCAGGAAAGGAGCTTTAGAGCCTTTCTGCCACTACCACTCTAAGTTAACATTCCCTCTACCCTCTATTTCCAGTGATCTTTCTTTTCTCTCCCTACTCACCACAATTTGATTAATTGCCCTCCACGGAAGAAGATTGCACTTCGATTGTACTGAATTGTGGCAATTCTGAAGCAAGGATGGAGCATGAAGGATACCTGATCCCCAAAAGGAGAAGCACAGCTATAGGTCGGCTGAAACTCCCCCTCTTGCGTTCTCTTTGACTCTTAAGTTTCAAACTCACTTCCTTTCTCAATCTTTGCCTGCTCATTGGATTTTGTGACCCTGGGACTCTGGCTTGCCGTGGCACAGCACTTTGTTGACTCTCTGGGATCATGGCTTGGACCACATCCTATGATGCATCTTAGTTGGGTTCATTGAGTTCTCCCCTGCTCAAAAGAGAAGGGAGGATGCAGAAGCAGTAATCTGATACTATTGGTGGATGCACACAGCTCAGCCACCTGGTGCAAAGATTCATTAGTTGTGTGACTGCGTAAGTTACTGTATCTCAGTTACTGCACCTGCAGCAGGACATAATAAAAGTAATTGTCACAAAGGGTCGTGTTGAGGTTCCAATGAGATGATGTTAATAAACATATCTGCTTTGCAGATCTCAGTGTTGAATGAATGTTAGTTGTCTTTACCCTTCTGAAGGGGTCTTTTTATACGACTTGAATGTAATTGGTGTATTACATGTAGAAATTTTTCCAAGGATAATAAGATTGAAGATTTAGGGATAGAAAGGACATCAGAGCTCATTGCAAACCACTTCATTTTGAAGAAGAGGAAACAAAAGCCCCAAGACATTGTAACTTTCCTAAGAGCCATCATTCTTATCCTTGAGACTTTGATAGAGACAGTCAGGATGCTGAACCGAAGAGCCTTTAGAATAGCAATGCTTCCAGCCAGTGCCTGCAGCCATCCACCTGGGACACAAATCTTGTGGAGATGCAGCTCCGCAACCACTCCTGCAACTATCAAATCAGCAAAGAAAGTTCTCACCATCAAAATCCTTGGCATTGTCAGAAGCTTCAACCACAGAAACTGATAGGATTTCATCAGTGGAAATACATTAAGGAAGAGACATTACCATCTGCTTTGCAATTATACCCTAAGGATCATGGGATCTTTCCTTCTCACCAGTAGCTGACACCTTCCAGATGTGTTGTGTCCCCCATTAGAGCAGGGACTATCTTACTTTTTTGTCACCCCAGCACTTTGCACAGTGCTTTGCATTTAGATATTTAATAACTGAATCAAGCATTCATTTGTAAGAATACAAGGAACTTGTATTCTGTTCCTTCAAATCTCAGACAAGTTAAGAGGTCCCTTTTTCCCCAAAGTGTTCTTTCCCTCTAGACTAGCCCCTAATCACTAATACAGAAGGGCTCCATTCCTTTCTTAGACATTATGTTTTTGTTTTCACAAAAAAGTCAGATTCACATTAAAGTATTATCATCATTAAGAATAGCACATTTAGAAGCAGATAGGTGGTGCAGTGGATAGATTACCAGCCCTGAAATCAGGAAGACCTGGGTTCAAATGTGACCTCCTATCTCCAACTTAACACTGTCTAGCTGTATGACTCTGGGCAAGTCACTTAATCCCAATTTTTGCCTCAGCAAAAAAAAATAGCACATTTTTTTTATTATTATATGATTTTATTTTTTATTAAAGCATTTTATTTTAAAAACCTATGCAAAGATAATTTTCATCATTCACCCTTGCAAAACATTGTGTTACAAATTTTTTCCCTTCCTTCCCCTTCTTTCTCCCCTAGATGGCAAGTAATCCACTATGTATTAAACATGGTCAAGAGAATAGCACATTTATTGATTATCCTTGTGTATATGGCATTGTGGAGTATGTGTGCCAGGAAACATGGCTGATCATTTCCTATCCTACATAGTTTAATCATGCCTCCATTTTGAGTAATCTTCCTATCTTCAACCCTCCAGGTTTTTTGCTTCTTTTTTTAAGTGTCTCCCACCCCCATTAGATTGTAAGCTCCTTGAGGTAACTGTCATTCCTTCTTTGTATCTTCTAAGTTTAACACACAATGGTCACCTAAAAATTTTATTGATTTGACTCTGCCTCATGATCCCTATCTCCCAGAGAATTTCCTATCTAATTGAAGTGATACATGTACACAAGAAAAAAAATAATTGTTATACAAAGCAGGGATCAGGAAGATGGTTGGGGTCTCAAGTTAAAATCTTGATTCTGGCAGTCAGGATACATAAGCTTCTACTTTAAATGCTATACTAGCTGACATTACTAATAACATAAGCAACTAGGATAGGATATCAGAGGGAAAATTTCCAAACTGTTATGACTTAAAAGTTTGTAAAATGTTTCTTTTCTTTTTCTTCCTTTTTCAAGTGTTTTATTGATGTGTTTACTTAATACTTTTTTCCTTATATCAAAGAAATAGAGATAAATCACCACTAATTAACACAGCAATCTCATATGATAGCATATATAACATCCTACCCCCATAGTCTGCCCCCAGATTATTAAGGAGGAAAGTGTGTTCTCTTATATTCCTTGGGAATCAGGATTGGACATTGCTTTAAACTAGTTTCATATGTCTTTTATTTTTGTTTTCATTTCCATTATTACGGCGTTCCCTTGCTCTTGCTTTTCTCATTCTGTATAAATTCCTACAAGTCTTTGCATGTTTCTCTGAATTCTTCTTTTTTTTATGGCACCATAATTTTACATTACATTCATGCTAAACTTGTTTGGTTACTCTACAATTGATGGGCATATATTTTGTTTCCCATAGATATTCCTAAAGTGCCTTTTAGATGAGCCTAGCACGTATTTTCTGGCACCAAAATCCTCATTATTAACCCAGCAATTAGTCTAGTGAACTATCTGGATAACCAAATGATTAAAAGCATCAGTATTAAATATTTACTGGGAAAAAACCATCATGAAAAGGGATTTATAAATATTAAGTGTCTGTCAGAGGCATAGTAGAAAGAGAACAGACCTTGAACTGAATATTTCCAAATGAGGTAAGGTTGAATTTGATAGTCTTTGAGGTTCCTTTCAATTCTGAAATTTTATGATTCTCAGTCTTTATGTTCCACTCCCAACTCTGTTATTAATTAGCGGAGTTGTCCTGTATAAATTACTCCAGTCTGTATTTATTTTTCTCATTCTCCAATAGGAATGATAATACCACTAACTACTGTATAGAATTAGATTGAGTGCCATATAAGCTGCATCTATAAGGGAGTGAGAGCTATACAAAAACAACAATTATAGCTAAATTTTATATATGTTGCTTAAGTATGGCACATATTCCCAACTCTCTCTCTCTCTCTCTCTCTCTCTCTCTCTCTCTCTCTCTTTCTTTCTTTCTCTCTCTCTTTCTCTC
>JAJPUD010000404.1:315998-357629 GCA_023553655.1 Myrmecobius fasciatus
CGTAAAAGCTTTCTATGGTGAGAGCTCTCTTCTGCTTCTTGCTCATGATTTAAAGTTGGGATATTGGTCAAAAGCAGAGAAAACTGCAACAATTTGTATTTGCCCTGGGGCAGTGTGCCGAGTTGACTTCCGGTCTGAGGCTGGTCGGCTAGATTCGCACTAGGACCACGTTTTCAGCTGCTCTCGATCCACCCTTTACCAAAGGCAGATCTGCCAGAGCACCTGCCCGCAAGCAGAGCAAAGTGGCCCAGGGATCTCCCAGGGGCTTCCTGGGTGCCTTAAATCCGCCCCTCTATCGCAGCCCTGACTTCCGCCCCAGCTGGAGTCTGATCTCGACCAGCGGCCGATTTCCCCTGAGGCTAATCTTCTCCAGAGTTCTTTCAAGTTAGATTTTTGATAGAAGTGCCTTGTAGTCCAAATGTTTGGCGGTGCCCTCACTAACCAGTTCGAAGGCTCACTTTGTCTGGGTCTGAGGGAAGGTCCCAAAGGAGTTTACAGAGAAAGCTGTCTGCAGTTCGCCATCTTGGCTCCGCCCCCGGCATCCAGGACTAATATTTTCAACTGTTGACAACTAACCTGGAAGTCTGTATTTCTTGATTTTAGTTCCTTCAGACACTGATGAGCTATGGGATCCTGGACAAATTACTTAATTCTGTGAGATTCTGTTTGTAAATTTAAGTTTGGAGTGTATGGGGTGCTCAGAAAGACTAGCCCCTCTGGTGTGAGGCTTCCCAAGCCCCTTTCAGGTCTGTTTATCCACCTTTAGTGTCCACCTGGCATTCAATTCTCACCTGTGGCTGTAGCATATGCTGCAGTCACACCCTGGTAAAACCATGATGGCAAATGGCTTTAAACTTATAAGGGGAGTTAGAGGGATGTCTACCACAAGCGCAAGAAGATTTCCCTCATAGGAACAGATAGCAGCTAAGGCAGGTTCTGTGGAGCACTTTGAGCTTGGTTAGACATTGAAAACCCCAAGGTCATCCACTGCATCCTGGACCATCAGCAGTTGTCTTGACTTTTGTCTTGCCATTGGACTTCAAGAACTCTGGAAGATGGAGTGAGGCTGACAACTTTGTACAACTCTGCCTCACTTAAGGCTAATTTATGCATGAATCAAGAAATCACCCTTTGATCTCAGGGGTTCTCTTCTAAAGCAAAGAACAGAAAACAAAAACAAAGTGAAGATAATGTGAAGATCTTTACCTTGGATTAAATGGTTTTTAAGGACCTTTCCAGCTCTAAAACTTTATACCTCTATGGTCTTATTAGAATTAGCTAATCTTTAAGTGTTCTTTAAAGTCTACCATACCATAATCCCATTTTGACATCCTTCCAGGGAGAACCTATTCATAACCATCCATTTCTATGGACCAAGGTGTTCCTGAGGCATATTCCTCTCAGCAAGCCTAGGTGCAGCAGAATGAAGTGTAATCAAATGGAAGTAATTGGAGCTGGGCTTTGTTTGGATTCTAAGGCTCTGATCTAGCATATTGGATGTGTCAATTGAATGTGATGCATTTTGCTTTCTAACATTTGAGAACAGATATTTGGTATTTCATCCAAAGAAAGCAATTTGCTGAAACCTTTTCAGAGGTTGCTGTAGGAGCAATAATCTGTGCCATTCCTTTATGTCAACATTACCTTACAGCTGCAAAATCTTTCATTTTAATCACCTTCCTTAACAGGCTTTTCCTAGGATTCTGTAGCATGGCACCCATGTCTTAGAAATAAAACCCTCTATATAAAGTCCACCAGGCAACAAACTCCCCATTAATTGTGTAAAATCAGACCAGATTGAACCTCTTCTGGGTTTTCTGTGCCCCCTTTTCACTCTCCATTTTCCATCTGCACAGACCACCCTCATGAGGGTATTTTTAGCTGTTACTAGTTACATTCTCAATAGATGGGGAGATTTTCTCTGAATTTGATGTATAAAAAGAGACTGATTTTTTCTTTTCCTATTTTGCAAAAGTTTACAAATACTTCCCCCCAGTGAAGGGCCACTGTAGGTTTTCTAAAAGAGAATTATAAGTGCATTACGTGAACCTTGAAGACTGCTCACCTTCAAACTTTAAACAAGTGACTTCCTCTCAATGGAAAGCTTTGTCAATGGCCCCCTTCTTGTCTCAACAACTGTTTTGGTCAATGTCTAGAAAAACTCAAGAAATCCTTTTATACTATCTTCTATGACCAGGTGATTATAATAAACTAAGTAATGTATTTTCTCACTCCATAAATTACTCTGTGGGATTAAGGCAAGCATAACATCACAGTTTAGGAGTGGAACAGAGCCTTAGAAAGCCGTGACTGCAACCTCCTTGTTTTCAGACAGGAAATTAAGACTGAGGGACAGCTCAGGGACTTGATCAGTAGTGCACATCCAGAATCCAAATCCAGAAAGGATTTGAATTCAGATTTTTCTGAATTGATGACCAGGGATCCATCCTCTTTACTATCTGGCAACCTCTAGCATGGGAAGATGCAATGTTGTTTTCAAACGACAGAGGGACAATTATTGTCTTTGTGTGTTTTGGAGGAGTGGGAGCATTTGACTGAAATGACTAGGAGTTGGCAAAGCTGGCTTTCCTGCAGTCCTGCTTCTGCTACCATAAATTTCAATTTTCTTATCCCTAAAATGACATCCTTTACTTGCTCCCATTGCCTCTGGGATAAAACAGTAAATTACTTGCTCTGGGACTTAAGGGCTTTCTCAATCTGATGCCTATCTGTATTTTATGAACTCTGCTTTTCAGTTGGAATATTAAAATTATAGATTGAGAATCTGGAGCCCAAGGCTGAGCCAAGTACCTTAGAGGTCATCTGGTTCTATCCCTTAGTTTTACAGAGATGGGGGGCTGAAAGAGATTAAATGACTTCCCAACATCATATAGCCTAAATGGCAAATCTGGGATTTGGAAACATCAAATGGAATACTCTATTTCCTGCCTTTATACATTCACAAGCCTGTTCTGCAGTGGTTTAGGGGTATTTCCTCCGTATCTCCACCTTTCAGAATTCTTATATTTCTCCAAGACTCATCTCAGATGCCAATTCCTCTATAAAGACATATAGTAAAGTCTGGGGAATAATTGAAGGTATAGCAGGGCACATATTAAAGCCTGATTTTTGGTCCTCTAGCTCATCAGAAGGAAAGGAATAGTTAATTCCAAAGCCCTGTGAATAGGCAGGTAGCCAGAGTAAAAAGGTAAAATAAGAAGAGGTCTTTCCATGGCCTGGATTTTTAGGAAGGGTTATGGCACTTACCCTATCAAGGGGATATAAAGGAAAAAGACAAGAGGTAAATTAGATAAACCGATTAGAGATGTAAAAACACAACCATCCTCCTCTTCCCAAATCTGGGATTTGTTCCTATCTATCCTCAGCCTGTTCAGGCTGAATGAGAATATTTTGAGCCACTCTAGTCAAATTCAAACTTAGCCATATCAAGACAGGTCCCTCCTCAACTGGCCAATGGAAAGAATAGGAGGTGACCTTGCTGAACATCCTGTGAGTGCTCAGTTAATTAATACTTGCTTACTGTCAACTGGCTGGGATGAGACACAGAATTTGAGTATCTGCTTTGCCTGACAGTAGAAGTGCAATGGCTATTAGAAAGTGAAAATACCACCTAAGTCATATTTCCAAAGAGACATTGGCGTTTTTTTTTCAATTGCCGAGGTTTACAATAGAAGTGAGGAGTCTTCTTTGTTGATTCTATGTTGTGTGATTCATTGCAATTTGACTAGTGAATAAAGGAGGAAGAGGAGAAGGAGAATGAGAATGAGGAGAAAGAGGAGGAGGAGAAAGAAAAGGAGGAGGAAAAAGGGGAGAAGGAGAAAGAAGAGGAGAAGAAAGAAGACAGAGAAGGAGAAGATGAAGAAAAAGGAGAACAAGGAGGAAGAGAAGGAAAAGAAAGAAAAGGAGAAGAAGAAGAAGGAGAAGAAAGAAAAGGAGAAGAACAAAAACAAGGATTACAGTTTATTTCAGATATTTCAGAGCACAAATTCACAAGTTATGTGAATTTCTACAATAGCTGTTTTCCTGAGGCACTATTAATACTCAAAAAAGGGGCAGCAGAGGTTCATCTTGTCACAACTTCAGTGTCAAATTTAATTCAAGATTTCCAACAATTTAAAAAGCATGTAGATCTACACAAAGAACAAGTTTATAGAAAAAATTACTGTTAACAGCAACAACAACTATTGTGTATATTGCTATAGACAGCATAGTATAATGTGATGGAATGCTGAATCAAGAATACCTTAGAGTTCAAGTCCTATTTTTGATACTTAATTATTAGATAACCATGGAGAAGTCCTTAATCTCTCTGATTCTCAGGTAACACTGAAAATTGTGTTGGTGGAGGAAGTTTTCTCAAAGGCTTTGATACATGCATCTAGGTGACTGAGGGAATAGACTGCTGGATTTGGATCAGGAAAATATGAGTGCAAATTCTGTCTCAGATGCTTATTAGCTATGTGACTCTGGACAAGTGACTTAATCCTCTCTGCCTTAGTTTCCTAAACTATAATAGGGAATAGTAATAGCCTTTGCCCCTCATGGTTGTGTGGATAAAATGAGATAATATTTGTAAAATGCTTTGCAAACCTTAAAGCACAATATAAGTGCAACCTATTGTATTGATGTACTATATGTAGTCACATAAATCACTGACATTTTATGGCATGTTATAATACTTTTAAATCTATGACAGTTTTAGATATTCACTTCAGGGATAAAAATCTATTAACTTCTCATTTCTATTGAGTCTTTCTTTGACATTTTTGGTACTTCAGCAGTGACTTATATGCCATGGATATTGTAAGGTTAAAGATTTTGCCAAATCCATTGTCAGGATCCTTTTGGTTCATTCCACTATAAATAACATAAATCTGCCATTCTTCTTCTGGGGCAGAAGAAGAAATAATTTCACTAGGTTTTACTTTAGCTCATAAAAATTATCCTCTAAATATCTAGGTAACCCAAACAATAAAATTAAAACATAGGGTGGTATGGCCTATCATCATACCAGCTCACATTTTTATAGTACTTTCATCAAAAGTACCGTATGAGTGATTTGTTAGCATCTTGAAAAGGAAGTGGTCATTACTAAAAGTCAGCATGGATCCATCAAACACAGAATTTCATTAAAAAAATAAGGCTATTAGACTAATAAAGTAATCCTGAAATTATAGTATTCCTTGATTTTAGGAAGGCATTTGACAAAGTCTATCATTTTATGTTTGTGAACAAGAAAAGGAGATAAATGCTAATGCACATTTGGATGATGTCCTAAATACTTGAAAGACTGGACATAAAAAGTACCTTCCCTTTTCTTCTATTTTTGAGATAACTGGGGTTAAGTGACTTATTCAACGTCACACAGGTAGTAAGTGTCAGATTGGATCTGAACTACAGGCTCTTCTGAGCCTGTCCAAGGACAGTATTCTAATCAGTATGTCATCTAATGGCCCCATCTGCTATTCTTCTTAGCTCATATCTACTTCACTCCTTGGCATCTTATGTTTTAAATTTAGAGCACCTTTTACCAAATCCACAAGGCAAATACAGTATTTCATCTTTGGCCAAATGCCCATCCCTCCTGTATTTCAAGCTCAGATCTAAAAATCCAAATTTTGTTTTCCTACTTCATCTTCTCAACCAGATGTTCATGTTTCATATCCTCTTTTCTCCTCTATAGACCTTATCCTTAATTGTCAGCAGTAAGGAAAATATAACCTGGGCCCCCCAAGGAATTCGATTTCCTGGCTATTTTTTGTAATGCCTACAGAAGCTTTCAAGGTGCCTTCTGTTGAATAATTTGTCTCTACATGAATCACCAAAAATGGTAGTGGCTGTGAGATCTGACAAGTCTCCAGCAGTTCTTCCATGTCCTGAATACTTTGATTAGGAAGAGAACATACTTTCCCATGGTTTGTGTCAGATTAACATATGGCCAACTCAGCACCCTTCAGCAGGGAGTAACCAACCACTTGGCTGTATTTTCTTTTAATGTTACCAAATATGCATGGCTTCACTTCTGGACACACTTATGGATGCTCATCAATATTTCTAGTTTATAACAAGAAACTGTCTTATGATTAGAGAATTGAGTTCCACTCCCTTCTGAAAGAGTATCATGACCATTTCACCATCCCAGTGGTTCAATGGTCTTTCTTTGCTTCTTTCTTTCAGTTACATTATTCCACTTAACTGATTTGCCTTATTTTCTCTCCTTCAAAATCTTTTTTGTTTTCCTCTCTAATCTTGAAGCATCTCTTTGCTCATTTACTAAACTATGATTTCATTGGAACCAGCTAAATGACCTTAGGATAAATTGTTTGATTTCTGCTTATTTCAGTTTCTTCAATTATAAAATGGAGATAGTAGGGGCAGCTAGGTGGTGCAGTGGTTAGAGAACCAAACCTGAAGTCAGGAGGACCTGAGTTCAAATTTGACCTCAGACACTTAGCACTTCGTAGCTATGTGACCTTGGGCAAGTCACTTAACTCTAATTGCCTCAGCAAAAAAAAAATGGAGATAGTAATAACATCTACTTCTCAGGACTGTTGTGAAAATCAAATGAAATAATGTTTGTAATGCACTTAGCACAGTGCCTGCCTGGTATGTAGTAGGATCTTAATAATTCCACCTCACCTCCACGTACAGATTATTCTGCATTTTATAATTCAAGAGAGTCACCTGGGCTACTTAGAAGTTAAGTGACTAATTAAGGATCACATATTGTCAGAGGCAGACTTGAAATAAGATCTTTTGAATCCAAGCCAAGTCTCTTTTTATATTCTTTCAACAAACACTTCATTGTCCATGGCCATACAGTAAATAAAGTAGGAGCTCCCAGATTTTTTTTACTACATCAAGGAAATCAACCTAAATTTAGTAGACATGTAGTTACCAAAGTGACTTTGGAAGAAACACAGACACTGCACTGTCTTCCAGCCCTTGTAAGGGAATAGCATTTGGAATCAGAAGACTTGACCTCAAGGCTAGGTTCTAGCTTCAGGTACTGATGAGGATCTCTCTTCTGGGGATGATAAAATCCTAAGTATTGTAAGCTTCTAGTGAATGAGGATGTATTGTGGGAAAGATGACTGCATTCAGAATTGTGCAATCACAAATTTTTAAGCTAGAAAGGACCTCAGAGATCATTTAGTTTAACTCTCTCATTTTTACAGATGAGAAAATTGAGATGCAAAGAGAATCAGTGACTTGCTCAAAATAACACAGGTTAAGTGGCAGGGCCAGAATCTGTAACCAAGGTTCTTTGACTCTAAATATTCTTTTCACTCTACTGGATTATCAGAGGAAATGAATTTGAATCTTGATTTACTAAGTCAGTTACCTTAGAAAAGTCAGCTAATGACTATGGACCTCAGTTTGTATTGTTAATTTCAAATAGTCACATCTATAAAAAGAGGAATTTAGCTTAGATGCAGGAGTGTGCTGGTCAATGTTTAACAACCGACTTTCTGGAAAGAAAAAAAAACTATACGCAGAAAAGACTTCCTGAATTTAATCTGCATTATTAATAGTTTCTTAGTTTAGACAGTAAATTAAATAATAAATCAAACGCTGATTTGTAATGTTCACACTTTTCAAGGTATAAATCTCACATGAAAATTTAACAGTCAACTCTGTTTTGAACTGGCTCCAGCACATTTGGATTAGAATATTATTTCATCTTTTTATTCAATGACCTCTGAACTCTCTACATCCTTTCCATTTTGAATCATTTTATAATTGTTTGGAAGGCTTTGCTTCTAAAATGAATTCCACCCTATTACTACTAGTTCTGCCTTCTGAGATTAAACAGCAACAACAGTAACAACAAAGTTAAATTCCTTTTCTCTGTGACAATCCTGCAAATATTTTAAAACATATATCATATGTTCCTGTCCCCACATAAGCCTTCTTTTGTCCAACCTAAGAAACCAATCCTCTTTCAACCAGTTCTCACATAGCAAGAAGTCAAGAAGACTTGAGTTCAAATATGGTCTCAGACAATTACTAACTGTATGACCCTGGGCAGATCACTTAATCCCAATTGGGAAGATGGAGAAGAAAAAGGAGAAGAAGAGGAAAAGGGGAAGAAGAGGAGCAGGAGGAGGAAGAAGAAGAGAAAGAAGGGAGAGGAGAAAGAAGGAAGAAGAAGCAAGAAGAAAGAAGAAACAAGAAGGAAAAAGAATGAAGAAAAAAGAAAGAAGGAAGAAGAAAGAAGGAAGAAACAAGAAGGAAAAAGAAGGAAGAAGGAAGAAAGAAGAAGGAAGAAACAAGAAGGAAAAAGAAGGAAGAAAAAAGAAAGAAGAAGAAGAAGGAAGAAGAAGAAAGAAGAAGAAGCAAAGGTGGTGCTCAATGATTCCCAGAAGCCAAGTTATTAATGAGCTCATGGTCTCAGTTGGCTGTATCTAAATGGTCAGAATATGAAGAACTAGAATTATTAAAATAAAGAGGTAAACGTGATCTTATAGATATTACAAAGATTTAGGAGGGTGGACAAGAATCTGTAAGAATGTGGTTTATGAATTGTAAAATAGTGATATAAAAGTACACATATAAACATATAAACTTTTCCCTTTATATTATGAACTTTTCAAAAATAAGGCATCACCAGCAGTTAGTCTAGTGACTGGTACAAAGTAGGCACTTAATAAATGCTTATTAACTGATAATAAACAGAATGGTGAATAAATAGTCTTTCATATGAAGAAGAGATTAATATAGATAGAAAATATAAACTAGAGAGACCAAGCAAAGAGGGCTTTTAGAAAGAAATTAAGAAGAGATAAAAGCAATCTTTTGGTAAGCCTCCATAACAGACCACCTTGCCAAAAGTAGATACTGAATAATGAATTCTGGAAGATGAAAAAGCTAGCATAGACATAATTTAGAAGTAGAACATTGTCTCCTGCTTCTTCTGGAAACTGTCAAGAAATCAATATTGCCACAACCTGAAGGTGCATGCTACATCCCTATGTCCACATTTGTCATTCCTGGACTTCCCAAATTAACATATCTTCCCATGGTCACTACTCTAACACATGTAAGTTCCTTGAGGAGAGGGAGTGCTTCAATTTGAAAATTTTATCTCCTGTATTCATACATAGTATGTTTCCTCTCTTCTCTTCCTTCCTTCTTTCCTTCCTTCCTTCCTTCCTTCCTTCCTTCCTTCCTTCCTTCCTTCCTTCCTTCCTTCCTTGCTTCCTTCCTTCCTTCCTTCCTTCCTTCCTTCCTTCCTTCCTTCCTTCCTTCCTTCCTTCCTTCCTTCCTTCCTTCCTTTCCTCTTTTCTTCCTTCTCACTATCCTTCATTCTTTCCCTCCTTCTTTTCTTAGATAAAGGCAAATAGGAATGCTTCCCCAAAATGAAGATCTTCAAGCACAGGATAGTAGGGAGGGGATTACTGCTCAGCTACAGTTTGTATTAGATAATCTCTTGGATTCCTTTCAACTTGGTGATACTGTAATATATACACTTCCCTTTTTTCCAGCGTCCAGAATTCTGACATCATCCTTTGCCCAACAAGGGGTTGTTTTTGAGCTTTTACCCCCAAAGAAACTGGTAAGTTTATAATTTTCAGCAGAGGTACCAGCCTGTGGTAGATATAGCTGATAATTATGACAGTGTCTATGAAAATGAAGAGAAATACAGAGGAATTGGCCTTCATCAGCTTGTCAAAGGAGAACCCCTAGCTGGCCGAGTTTTTAATTTTTGCAGCAATTCACACATCAGGGGAGCCAGGATTCTCTTTAGTTCAGTGAAGTGCTGGAAGTTTGAAAAACATGGCCACGGCCCAAGGGTTTTGACAGGATCTGAATATTCCCTCCCTCCATCCTCCACAGGATTATTATGTTAGGCTGGAAAAAAAATAAACACAGCAAACCTGTGATGTGCAAAGAAAAATGTCAAAATGTTCACACTTTAAAACTTATCTCATCAGGGAAAAAGCTTTTTTTAGAAGAAAACCCAGCAGCTTTTGGTTTAAAAAAAAAAACACACACATACACACATACACACACACATACACACACAAACCTTCTCTCTCTCTATAAGCTGCATCTGTTCGACCATTCTCCTGTCAGATCTGCTTGAGTAAAAGTTGCAAATGTGCTAAAAACAGACTTAAGTTCTCTCAAGGTCTAGAGGGATAGATTGAGCATATATGCAACTACTGTGAATTGAAACCAAAATTAAAGGAGAAAGAAGGGAAACCCCCTTTTTTTGGCCTATCCTGTCCTCCCCCACCCGCTCTGGTCTTTGATGGGTGTATGGCTGTGAAGGAAAGCAGCCCAGCTTCCAGTGTAGTGATAATGAAATTTTTCTCCAGGCTGGAGTCATCATTGAGTAATCAATCTAGCTGTTTCTAAACTCTACCTGCTTTTTTTTCCTCCTCCAGTCTATTATAATTTGGGATCCTTCATTGATGGCCTGCTCCTGGGAAGACAGAAGAAAGAAAGATACAGAGGCTTTAAAAGAAAAAAAAAAAGGACAAAGGGCGGGGATTGAGGGGAGAAGGTACCATTTTTAGGAGGCTTCCTGTTTAGCCATCTTTGACAATTGACTTCTACTGTTTTGGAATGGGCGAGCATAGTAATTCATCTCTCTCTTATTCAACTCCAGCTTGAATAAAAGGCTTATATATTATAGACTTACTGAATTTCAGAGTTAAAAGGAAGGCATCTACCTGAAGCCGCATTTTAAAAAAGAATCTAGTTAATAGTGTACATAACAAGTGATTTGTTGTGCAAAGCCAAATGGAGAAGTACTTAAAATGGGAGATCTGGAGTCAGGAAGACCTGAGTTCAAATGTGGTTTCAGACACTTACTAGCTATGTAGTCATTTTATCCTGTTTGCTTTAATCCATTGGAAAAGGAAATGTAAACCACTCCAGTACCCTTGCTAAGAAAGCCCCATGAATCCACAGGGTCACAAAGAGTCAGACTGACTGAACAACTGAACAACAACAAAATAGGAATAATAATAGTACTGAAAGGATCAAATGAGATAATATTTGCTAAGTCATAGCCCAGTGTCTGGCATGTAGTTGGTGCTTACTAAATGCTTGTCTCCTTTTTTCCTTCCCTTAGTGACTAAGTGCTAACCTTTGTTCAAAAACCCAAAGCATTGGGGTAAACCTAGTAATCCAATCTAATCACTAAACACTAAAGGTACCAAGACAAAATGAAACCCAAAAAAGTCCCTGTGCTTAAGAAATGTATTTTCTGTTGAAGGAAAATAACATGTAAACAGGCTATACACACAAAGAGGTATGTGTATATGTATGTATATATATGAATATATATATATAAACATACATCTGTATATATTTATTTATGTATAAATTTAACAAGTAAAAAAAGCACTAAAATTTAAGAAGTTCAGGAAAGGCTTAATTCTGTTTGGAGATGACTCATTGTTAGGAAGTCTTTTTTGAAATTTAAGCCCTGGATTTACTTCTTCTTAACTTCCACCCTTTGCTCATGTAGACTAGATTGAGGAGTACCTTCTTTTGTTAAGAGGTCAAGACTCCCTTGATGAAAAAACAATCTCTTTTTTAAAAAGGGGAGGTCTTACAACATAGAAATTTCATGCTCTCTATTGATGTTTGCTTGCATTATGACTTTTTCTCTCCTTTGTACCTCCTTCCTCTTTCTCCCTCCTTCTCTCTCTTTCCTCTTCCTTTTCATTCTATTTTTTGTCTTTTTCCTTTCTTTCTACTGAATGGAGGAACTTTATTCTAGGCTTCCCATTTCACATTTTGTTTTTCTTGATAGCCAAAGCCACAATCCTTGGCTCCTCCCATTATTCTTGGGTATCTCTGTGAGTTCCCTTATCTACTGGTTATCTAGTACCATTTCTTTTAAGAAATATTTCTGTGTACCCAATCTTCAAAGTTATTGATAAGAGTTATAACTTCAATTTGTACCCAGTTTGTATGTTTGTTATTGAATTTACAAAATTTCTCAGTAAACTGTATACTTGATTTTGGATGGGATCTGTGATTCCATGCATATCATGGTGAAAAGAAACTTCTAACTAATACACATATTCAATGATTCTGTAAATTAGAGAGAGCTACTGGGGGCACTGAGAGGTTATACGATTTGCCCAGACACACAGAAGCCGATCCTAAATTCAGATCTTCTTGATTTTAGGACCATCCTTTGCCACCTTGCCACACTGATTCTCTTATAATTGTTCCCATTGAGTAATTACTACCATATTTCAAATGACCTTGTCTGTTAAGTCAGTGAGAATTACCTATCAACTGTCTCATTGTCCATAATTGAAAATAACCTTGTATACTAAAAACCTTGGGCAGCTAGGTGGGTGAGTGGATAGAGTGTTGGGCCTGGAGTCAAGGAGACTCATATTCCTGAGTTCAAATATAACCTCAAGCAAATCTAACCTGCACAAGTCACTTAACCCTGTTTCCTTATCTGTAAAATGAACTGAAGAAGGAAATGGCAAACTACTCTGGTAACTTCACCAAAAACACCCCAAATGTCTCAGTTGGACACAGCCAAGAAACAACTGAACAACTGAAAACGTTAGTCTTAAAAGGTAATTATGTTGTCTTAGTGGCACAATTGAAACCGGCTATATTCCACTACATTATTTCGCAATTATGTGTGTAACCTAGATTTAGTTATAAGCATAACTATAGCATGGACTTTTTGAATGCATGATCTTTTTTGATTCTTATTATAACCTGTGAGAAACATTCTATCCCCATTTTATAGATGAGCAAAGTGAGATTCAGAGAAGCTAAATTAATTTCCCAAAAAAGCTCAGACTGGAGGACAGTTTTTCTAATCTTAAGTTAAATTCTCTTAAATATATCATAGTGTCTTTAGATTACTTCTCTGAAACACAAAATAATGGAGAAAAAGTCTAAGGAAGCAACCCATGGTGTTCCACTTAATAGTGTCTAACGCTTCATGATTCGATGAAGATTTTCTTTTTCTTTTTTTAAAATTCATTTATTTTTAATATACATTGTTTTGTGAATCATGTTGAGGGAGAAAAACCGTAACAAAAGGGGGAAACCATGGGAGAGAAAAAAAAACAGAAAAAGAAGTGAATATAGCATGTATTGATTTACAGTCAGTCTCCATAGTTCTTTTTCTGGATGCAGAAAACATTTTCTATCCAAAGTCTATTGGGATTGCTTTGGATGACTGAACCATTGAAAAGAACTAAGTCTTTCATAGTTGGTCATGACACATTCTTGCCATTATTGTGTACAATGTATTCCTGGTTCTGCTTGTTTTGCTCAGCATCAGTTCATGTAAATGTTTCCAGGCCCTTCTAAAATTAATTTGGTTATCATTTTAATAGAACAATAATATTCCATTGTCTTCACACGTCACAATTTGTTCAGCCATTCCCCAATTGATGGGCATCTACTCATTTTCCACTTTTTTGCTACCACAAAGAGCTGCCATAAATATTTTTGTACATGTGGCTCTTTTCCCCTCCTTTGTGATTTCCTTGGAATACAGAATCATTAATAGCACTTCTGGGTCAGAGGTATGCATGGATTTATAGCTCTTTGGGCATAATTCCAAATGCCTCTCTAGAATGGTTGAGTCATTTCACAACTTCACCAACAATGCATTAGTATCCCAGTTTTCCCACATCTCCTCCAAGATTTATCATTATTTATTCCTGCCATCTTAGCCAATCTGAGAGGGGTGAGGTGATACATCAAGGTTGTTTTAATTTACATTTCTCTAATCAGTATTGATTTAGAACATGTTTTCATATGATTATAGATAGTTTTAATTGTGTTATCTGAATTTTTTTTAAATCCTTTGACCAACTGAGGAATGATTTATATTCTTACAAATTTGACACAGTTGTTTATATATTTTAGAAATGAGACCTTTAGAATTAATGGAAAAAAAACAGATGAAGGTGGCCTTGCTGTACCAGATATAAAACTATATTATAAAGCAGCGGTCATCAAAACCATTTGGTACTGTCTGAGAAATAGAGCAGTTGGTCAGTGGCATAGGATAGGATATCAGGACAAGCTAGGTAATAACGTTAGCAATTTAGTGTTTGATAAACCCAAAGACCCCAGCTTCTGGGATAAGTACTCACTATTCTGCAAAAGCTGCTGGGAAAATTGGAAACTAGTGTGGAAGAAATTAAGGCTGGACCCACACCTAACACCGCACACCAAGATAAGATCTAAATGGGTTCATGATCTAGATGTAAAGAGTGATATTATAACCAAATTAGAGGAACATAGGATAGTTTACCTCTCAGACCTGTGGAGATGGAATAAATTTATGTCCAAAGAAGATCTGGAACTCTTAATTGAACACCAGATAGATAATTTTGATTATATTAAGTTAAAAAGTTTCTGTACAAACAAAACTAATGCAGACAAGATTAGGAGGGAAGCATCAAATTGGGAAATCATCTTTACATGTAAGGGTTCTGATAAAGGTCTCATCTCTAAGATATATAGAGAATTGTCTCATATTTATAAGAATTCAAGCCATTCTCCAATTGATAAATGGTCAAAGGATATGAACAGACAATTTTCAGATGATGAAATTAAAACTATAATCATATGAAAAGATGCTCCAAATCACTATTGATCAGAGAAATGCAAATTAAGACAACTCTGAGGTACCACTACACACCTGTCAGATTGGCTAAAATGACAGGAAAAGATAATGATGAATGTTGGAGGGGATGTGGGAAGACTGGGACACTAATACATTGTTGGTGGAGCTGTGAACGGATCCAACCATTCTGGAGAGCAATTTGGAGCTATGCTCAAAAAGTTATCAAACTATGCATACCCTTTGACTCAGCAGCATTTCTATTGGGTTTATATCCCAAAGAAATCATAAAAGAAGGAAAGGGCCCCACATGTGCAAGAATGTTTATGGCAGCTCTTTTTGTAGTGGGTAGAAACTGGAAACTGAATGGATGCCCATCAATTGGAGAGTGGCTGAATAAATTATGGTATATGAATGTCATGGAATATTATTGCTCTGTAAGAAACGACCAGCAGGACGATTTCAGAGAGGCCTGGAGAGACTTGCATGAACTGATGCTGAGTGAAATGAGCAGAACCAGGAGATCATTATACACGGCAACAACAATACTATATGAGGATCAGTTCTAAGGGACATGACTCTCTTCAACAATGAAATGCTTCAAACCAATTCCAATTGTTCAGTGAAGAAAGCCATATACACCCAGAAAGAGGGATGTGAAATGTGGACCACAACATAACATTTTCATGTTCTCTATTGAGGTTTGCTTACATTGTATTTCCTTTATCGGATTATTATTTCTTGTAGATATGATTTCTCCTGCACAAAAAATGATGCAATAACTATACATATATTCGATTTCTTAAGTATTCTAACATAATTATCATGTAGTGGATATCCTGCCATCTAGGAGAGGGGTGGGGAGTAGGGGGGACAATTTGTAACAGAAAGCTTTGCAAGGGTTAATGTTTAGGAATTACCCATACATATGTTTTGCAAATAAAAAGTATTAATAAATTAAAAAAAAAGAAATGAGACCTTTATCAGAAATACTGTTTGTAAAGATTTTTCCCCAGCTTTGTAATCTTGTTTCTGTTGGTTTTAAACTTTTTAATTTAATGTCATCAAAATTGTGCATTTTGCCTTTCATAATGTTCTCTATCTCTTCTTTGGTCATAAATTCCTCCCTTTTCCAAAGATCTGAGAGGTACATTTTCCTTTGATCTCCCAATTTGTTTATGGTATCCTTTATGCCTAAATCACATATTCATTTTGACCTTATTTTGGTTTGGGGTGGAAAATGTAGGTTTATCCCAAGTTTCTGACATTATTTTCCACTTTTTTTTCTGGCAATTTTTGTCAAATAGTGAGTTCTTATTCCAAAAGCTAGGGTTTAATAAATACTAGATTGTTATAATATTCATTATTCTTTTTATTTTTTATTGATACTATGGTAATTTGATTACTCTGTCATGTGTATTTAATCTATTCCATTAATCCTCTCTTCTATTTCTTAGCCAGTACCAAATAGTTTTGATGATTGCTGCTTTATAATATAATTTTAGGTTTGGTACTGCTAAGCCACCATCCTTTGTAATTTTTTCCCTTGATATTCTTGATCTTTTGTTCCTCCAGATGAATTTTGCTATCATTGTTTCTAGTTCTATAAACTACTTTTTTGGCAATTTGATTGGTATGACCCTGAACAAGTATTCCAACTTAGGCATAATAGCCAATTTTATTATATTTGCTCAGCCTGTCCATGAGCAATTGACGTTTTTCCAATTGTTTAGATCTGACTTTATTTGTGGACAAGTGTTTTGTAATTGTGTTCATATAGTTCTTGGGTTTGTCTTGGCAGGTAGACCCCCAGGTATTTTATTTTGTCTACAGTTATTTTAAATTAAATTTCTCTATCTTTGCTAATGGGCTTTACCATTTATATATATATATATGTATATATACCAGTAATATATAGAAATGCTAATGATTTGTGTGGGTTTATTTTATATCCTGCAACTTTGCTAAAGTGTGAATTATTTCCAGTATGTTTTTGGATGATTTTTTAGGGTTCGGTAAGTATATCATTATATCATCTGCAAAAAGTGATAGTTTGATTTCCTCATTGCCTATTCTAATTTCTTTAATTTCTTTTTTTATTGCTAAAGCCAACATTTTTAGTACAAAATTGAAAAATAGTGGTGATAATGGGCATCCTTGTTTCACATCTGATCTTATTGGGAATGTGTCCAAGTTTCTCTCCATTATAAATAATGCTTACTATAGGTTTTAGATAGATACTGCTTATTATTTTAAGGAAAGCTCCATTTATCCTTATGCTCTCTAGAGTTTTTAATAGGAATGGTACTGTACTTTGTCAAAAGCTTTTTCTGAATCTTTTGAGATTTATCATATCATTTCTGTTGGTTTTGTTATTGATATGGTCAATGATGATAATAGTTTTCCTGATATTGAACTACTCCTGCAGTCTTGGAATAAATCCCACTTGGTCATAGTGTATTATTCTGCTGGTAAGTTACTGCAATCTCTTTGCTAATATTTTATCTAAAATTTTTGCATCAATATTCATTAGGGAGATTTGTCTGTAATTTTCTTTCTCTTTTTGGCTCTTCCTGGTTTAGGTATCAGTATAATATTTGTGTCATAGAAGGAATTTGGCAGAACTCTTTCTTTATCTATTTTTCCAAATAGTTTACATAGTATTGGAATTAATTGTTCTTTAAATGTTTGGTAGAATGCATTTATGAATCTATCTGGCCCTGCTGATTTTTTCTTAGGGAGTTCATTAATGGTGTTTTTTCAATTTTTTTCCTAAAATGGGACTATTTAAGTAATTAATTTTCTCTTCTGTTAATCTAGGCCAGATTATTTTTGTAAATATCCATTCATTTTGGTTAGATTGTCAGACTTGCTGCCATATAATTGGACAAAATAGCTCCTAATCATTGCTTTAATTTCTTTTTCATTGGTGGTAAATTCATACTTTTCATTTTTGATGCTGGTGATTTGTTTTTTTTTCCCTAATCAAACTAACCAAAGCTTTATCTATTTTGTTGGTTTTTTTCCCATAAAACCAATTCTTAGCTTCATTTATTAATTCTATAGTTTTTATTAGTCTCTATTTTATTAATCTCGCCTTTGAGTTTCAAAATTTCTAACTTGGTATTTAATTGGAGGTTTTTAATTTGTTCTTTTTCTGTTTTTTTTTTTTTTTTTTTTGATTGCATGCTCAATTCATTGATCTCTTCTTTCTTTATTTTATTCATGTAGCTATGTAGAGATATAAAATTTCTCCTGGAAACTACTTTGTCTTCATCCTATAGGTTTAGATATGTTGTCTTATTATTGCCATTATCTTGGATAAAATTATGGATTGTTTCTGTGATTTGTTGTTTGACCCATTCAATTTTTAGAATTAAATTATTTAATTTCCAATTGGTTTTTAATTTATATTTCTATGGTCCTTTATTGAATATAATTTTTATTGCATTGTGGTCTGAGAAGGAAGCATTTACTATTTCTGACTTTCTGCATTTGATTGTGAGATTTTTATGCTTTAATGAATGGTCAATTTTTCTGTAGATGCCATGTACTGTCAACAGAAAGGTGCTTTCTGTCCCTATTCAATTTTCTTCAGAGGGCTGTCATATCTAGGTTTTCTAGGATTCTATTAACCTCCCTAGTTTCTTTTTTGTTTATTTTGCATTTAGATTTGTCTGATTCTGAGAGGGAAAGGTTGAGGTCCCCCACTAATATATTTTGCTGACTATTTCTTTCTGTAACTGGCTCACAATCTTCTTCAGGAATTTGGTCACTCTACCACTTGGTGCATACACATTTAATATGTTTTACTGCTTTGTTGTTTACAGTACCCTTTATCGAGATACACTTTCCTTCCTTAATTATGAGATTTTCTTGGAAAATCAGGTCATCATTTCTGTTCTAAATTTCCTTTCAGCTCTCTGCATTATTGACCTGATAATCAGCTATACACTGGCTTCTACTATAGAATCCTTATAGATAAACAGGTTTCCTCCCCACCTATTTCCCCATTCCTTTTTTACTATTGAGCAGAGGAACTTCATTCCAATATGTAATTCTTTCTTTTTCCTGGTAGCCAAAAGGAGCAATCCTTGACTCTTCCCCAGTGGGAATCCCAATCCATTGGTAATCTATTCCCATCTCTTTTAAGGAACCCTTCTGTGTTTCATTACTTTAAGGGTTATTATTCTCACTTATTTCCTCAATTAAGGTAAGCTCACAGGGTTGTTTTGAGAATATGAAATAAAAGTGCTTTCAGAAGTTCAAAGTCTATATAAATGAAGATTATTATTTTTATCCTACTATCATCAATCAGTCAATTAACATGCATTTATTAAATGTCTACTATGTTTTAGGCACTAAGTTATGTAGTCTTTTCCTTTAGGACTGTTAACTTTCTATAGAGACAGTGGGGAAGGGGAGAGAAGCAACTTCTATATGTATATATATATATATATTAAATACTATATATTCATTTACATATTTGTGTATGTGTGTCTGTGTGTATATGGAAAGAGAAAAGACAGACAGAAACAGAGAGACAGAAAGAGATAGAGCCAGTGAGAGAGAGAGACATAGACAGAGATAGTCAGAAAGAGAGAGACAGAGAAAGAGAGAAATAGAGAGGTAGAGAGTCCATCTTTCCCTTGCCCCAGGAGTATACCAACAGCCATGAGGAATCAAGGACTTCATGGATTAATTTTGCCAGGATTTGATTCTTGGTTGCAGTCCTAGCTTTTTGACTTTCTGAAATATCATGTTCCATGATTTCTGATTTTTTCATGTTGCAACTTCTGAGTTCTGTGTAATCCTGATAGTGGCTTTTTGATATTTGGATTGTTTCTTCCTGAATATTTGCAGCATATTTGTAAAAAAATAAAAAAATAAAATAAATAAAAACAAAGATTTCCAATATCAGAACATAAAAGTTTAAAAGGTAAAAAGAGGGAGAAAAGCATAAGAGATTTAATAGTGCTAAACTGTTTAAATCCCTACAAGGGGATACTTGTAATTCTTAAAAATGGTATTACTAATATTATAGCTAGAATACAAAGAGGATATGGATATAAAGTGAATTTGACAGGGCAGTTAGGTGGTGCAGTGGATAGACCATCATCCCTGAAGTCAGGAAGACCTGAGTTCAAATCTAGCATCAGATATTTAATACTTCCTAGCTGTGTGACCCTGGGCAAGTCACTTAACCCAAATTGCCTCAGCATAAATAAAGTGAATTTGAGGAAATTACATAAAAACAATTAAGAGATGAGAAAGAGGAGTCTATTGAGTACAGAAGGAAGAAATTACTGGTGTAAATTATTTCACATGAAGAGGAGAGAAAAACCTATTACAATGGAAGGATAGGCAATGAGCATCACTTGAACTTTATCATCATCAGTATTAGTTCAAAGGGGAAATAATATATAATCAATTGAATATAAAAATTTATCTTACACAACAGGGAAGTAAGAGGAGAAGAGATTAAGTAAAGGGGTGAGTGGGAATTAACAGAAGGGAGGGAAGATCAGGGGAGGTGATAGAAGCAAAATACTGGTGAGGAAGGAAAGTATGAAAGGAGAGAGGAAAAAGAGGAAGAATAATAGGATGGAGAGAAATACACAGTTAGTAATCATAACTGTGAATGTGAATGGGGTGAACTCTCCCATAAAATGGAAGTAGATAGCAGAATGGATTAAAGACCAGAATTCTACAAAATGTTATTGACAAGAAACATACTTGAAGCAGAGACACACACACATGAGTAAAGATAAGGGACTGGAACAGAATCTATCATGCTACAGCTGAATTTTAAAAAGCAAGGGTAGCAATCTTGATCTCAGATAAAATAAAAGCAAAAATACACCTAGTAAAAAGGAATAATGAAGAAAACTACATATTACTAAAAGGTACCATAGAGCAATATCAGTACTAAACATATCTGTACCAAGTGTAATAGGATCTAAATTCTTGAAGAAGTTAAGTGAATTACAGGCAGTATAAAATATAAAATAGATAATTTTGATTATCTTAAAATTAAAAGCTTTTGTACAAACAAAACTAAACCAATCAATATCAGAAAGAAAACAGAAAGATGGGAAATAATCTTTATAGTGTCATCTGATAAAAGCTTCATTTTTCAAATATATAAAAAAATTGAGTTAAATTTATAAGACTATAAGCCATTTCCCAATAAATAAATGGTCAGGATATGAATAGACACTTTTGAGATGAAGAAATTAAAACTATGGGCACATAAAGTGCTCTTTTGATTAGAAAAATGCAAATTAAAACAATTCTGACATAGCACCTTATACCTATTGGATTGGCTAAAATGACAAAAAGGGAAATGATAAATGGTGGAGAGGGTATGGGAAAATTGGGACACTAATGCAGCACTGGTGAAATTGTAAACTGATCCAACCATGCTGGAAAACAATTTGGAACTATCCCCAAAAGACAACCAAACTATGTATACTCTTTAATCCAGCAATATCACTACTATGTTTATATCCCAAAGAGATCATGAAAAAGGGAATAGTACCTACATTTTTTATAGCAGCCTTTTTTGTGGTGGCAAAATATTGGAAATTAAAGATTAACTGAACAAGCTGCAATATATGAATGTAATAGATATTATTGTGCAGTAAGAAATGATAAACAAGGGGCAGCTAGGTGGCTCAGTGTATATAGCACCAGCCCCGAAGTCAGGAGGACCTGAGTTCAAATCTGGTCTCAGACACTAAACATTCCCTAGATGTGTGACCCTGGGCAAGTCACTTAACCTCAATTGCCTCAACAAAAAGCAAAAAAAGAAAAAGAAATGATAAACAGGCAGATTTAAGAAAAACATGGAAAGACTTGTATGAACTGATGCAAAGTAAAATGAACAGGAAAACATTGGACACAGTATTAACAACTTTGTGTGACTATCAGAAATGAATAACTCAGCTTTTCTAAGCAACACAATGATCCAAGACAAGTACAAAGAACTTGAAGAACGAAAATACTATCCATATCCAGATAAGGGACTAATGGATTCTGAATGAAGATCAAAGTATTTTTTTCTCTTGCTTTTGTTCATTTTCATATTTTTTCCCTTTTTATCTTTTTCTTCTTTCAAAACTGTAATTAATATGGAAATATATTGTACATGATATCACATGTGTATTCTATGTTAAACTGCTTGCTATTTTCAGAAGAAGGGAGAGAGGTAGGGAGAAAAAAATTGGAATTCAAAATCTTATAAAAATGAATGCTGGGGCAGCTAGGTGGTTCAATGGATAGAGCACTAGCCCTGAAGTCAGGGGAACTTGAGTTCAAATCTGGTCTCAGACACTTAACACTTCCTAGCTGTGTGACCCTGGGTAAGTCACTTAACTTCAATTACCTCAGGGGAAAAATGAATGCTAAGCATTGTCTTGATATGTAATTGGGGAAAAACTATTAAAAATAATGGATGATGTGACCCCTGCTCTGAAATGGCTCACCTATTTTTAATAATACCAACATCAAGCATAAAAGTAAATTGTATTTTTAGAGTGCTTTACAATTTACAGAGTGCTTTCTTCACAACAACCTTGGAAGGCCATTCTTGGAAATATGGAATCACTCATCCTCAGATCTTCCCAGATTAATTCAAGGCTCTCCTCTACACAAGGACTTTCCTTGTTTCCCCATTTGTTAGTATTCCCCTGACCCGATTGCTCTGTGTTTATTTTCTATACATTTTGTGGATCAGTGAGTCAATGGACATTTTTAAAATGCCTACAATGTACCAGGTAAAGCAGGTAATCTTGCACACCCCTCTCTTATTTAAATTCAATTCATTTGCATATCATGGAGTCACCTCCATGATGTCATGGTCCTCTTAGAGAATGAAGGACAAAAAACAGTAATACTAAGTGTTGGGGATGGGAAGAAAGGTAAAAAGACAGTTCCTGTTCTCAGGTAGCTCACAGTCTGAAGTGTGAGTCAACATACAAACAACTACTGTTAAAGATACCATGGACAGAATAAAATAGGGGAAGGGGAGAGAGAAAATATTAAAATTAAGAGGGAATCTCGAAAGTCTTCTTGTAAAAGGTGGGATTTTACTTGGAATTCAAAGGAAACCAGGAAAGCCAAGTTACAAAGAGAAAGCATTCCAGATATGGGAGACAGAAAAAATGCCCAGAGTTGGGAAATGCTGAATCTTGTTCAAAAACAAAGAGGCCAGAGAGTCACCAGATAAGAGAGGGAGATAGACAGACAGATAGACAGAGACCAAGACCGAAAGAGACACAGAGACAGAGACAGAGAGACAGGGACAAAGAGAAACAGAGACAGAGACAGAAAAAAAAAGACAGAGACAGAGAGAAACAGAGACACACACAGAGATGGAGAGACAGAGACAAACAGAGACACACACAGAGATGGAGAGACAGAGACAGAGAGAAACAGAGACACACAGAGAGATAGAGACAGAGACAGAGAGACAGAGAGAGATAGAGAGACAGAGACAGAGAGACACACAGAGAGACAGAGAAACAAAGAGACTGAAAGAGACACTCAGAGAAACAGAGAGAAACACAGACAGAGACACACACACACAGATAAAGAGAGAGGCACAGAAACAGACCAAGAGAGATAGACAGAGATACAAAGAGAAAGAGACAGAGAGACAGAAACAGAGACACACACACAGAGACAGAGATAGAGACACAGAGAGAGACAGACAGAGATAGAGAAAGTGACAAAGAGAAATACACAGAGATACAGAGAAACAGAGAGAAAAAGAGAGACAGAGGCAGAAAGAAACAGAGAGACAGACAGAAACAGAGACACAAACACACAGAGACAGAGATAGAGACACAGAGATAGAGACAGAAAGTGACAAAGAGAAACACACACACACAGAGAAACATAGTGAGAGTGTGTGTGTGTGTGTGTGTGTGTTTTGGGGGGCCTTGATTGGGATGGGGACATAAGAAGACCGGAAAGGTGGGAGAGGACAATGCTTTGAATGCTGGAGAGTTCCATGTTAGACCCTGGAGGTGAAGGGGATCCACTGATTGTTTCTGAGTGTGACGTAGACACAGGTGTGCCTTGGGAGAATCATTTTGGCTGCTGAGTGGAGGATGCACTAAAGAAGGAGAGCCTTTTGGCAGAGACCCATCAGGAGGCTGTTGCAATAGTTCAGGCAGGAGGTGGTGAAGCTGGTGGTGATGGCAGGGGAGAGACGGAGACATATTGGACAGGTGGTAAGAAGGTGAGACTGCTAAACCTTGGTAATAGATTGGCTCTGAGGGGTGAGAGAAGGGAGAAATTAAGGACGTCCCCTAAGTTGCAAGTCCGGAGAACTATGTGGGTCTCTGAATATGTTTCTGTCCCAGGCTCCCCCTTGTTCTCTCTCCCCGTCCTTTCCAAGGAAATATAAATTCCTTGAAAGCAGAGTCTGCTTTATTTTTGTCTTTCTATCTCCAGTCCCTGGCCCAGGATCTGGCCCAAAGCTTAATAGGATCACAGAATCATGGACTGAGGTCCTAGAGATAGAGCAAGGAAAGTGAACTGAAATTTAAACTTGGGGCTTCTGACTTTAAATCCAGTGCTATTGACACTATGCCATCTACCAATTAATTAATCGATTAACATAGAGTGATTATGCCCATTTTATAGAAGGAAACAGGCTCATTAAGTAAATTAAGTGACAAGGCTATAGTTAATATAGTTACACATACACACAAAAATAAAACTATGGCTATAAGTTGTAAATTATGTGACACTCGAATCACATGGAGAGTTAATTGTTTTAGGACTTCAGAGGAAACAGACTTTGAGCCAAGGTGCTCAAGGAAGACTTGATAAAAGTGAGACTTGAGTTGGACCTTGAAGGCCAAGGTAGAATTTGTTTAAATGGAGAAAGGTGGGGAGGGCATTCCAAGCAGGAAATGAATGACATAAGCAAAAGTATTTTATTAATAACAACACATTTGAAGGCTTTTCTTCCAACTCCCTAGCTATTGCTTCTGTTTTAAATTATATCTTAGATTGTGTTGCACCATCTTAGACCTATTTAGGGCTATGCTGAGGGTGTAGTGGGTGTTGAAGCTGTCAGCAGCATTCCCTGGGGAGATTAGGGCACAGTGTTTTCCTGCAGGAAATCGAAGATTCTGGGCACTGGGGGAGCATTTCTGTGATACTCACCACTGCTCGTTTCTAGGTTAAAATCTCCTCCCCTCCCACTCATCTTGCTCTATATTAGAGAAGGGAGCTAGGGTGGACATGGGTCCAGAATTGACACTTCAGGACCCTGGCAGAGAATCACATTACTTTATCAAGACTCTGATGAGCAATTTTGCAACCCTATGAATTTGCAAATTAAGAGATGAATAAGGTGGGGCTCAATTGCCTCAACCTGTCCTAGATTCATAGTCCTGAGTCTAGTTCTCTCTTGAACTCCTAAAGCCTTCACATATTGGTTCCTTTCTATTGACCCAAATTATGGTGATAAAAATTAAAAGAGGTCAATTTAGGTCAAACAATTATACCTCATATTGAAAAGAAGGCATTATTCAAAATTTAAAAGCAGCATTGACATTCATATATATATATTTTTTAAAATGCATACAAAATAATTCCATGTTATGTTATGGTAGAGGCTGCCACTGGTTTTGTCAGGGCTTGTCTGGGGCAGGATTTCAGATCTAGTTCATTTTTAATTTTTGTCCAAACCTGTGAGTTCATCAGCACTGGGAAACTCCCTGATAGGAAAACTCCCTGCAATGCAGATCATCTGCTTGACTACAGTTTAGAGTTGCCTAGAGGCCAGGTTAAGCAATTTGCCCATGATTACACAGTGACTTTATAGATCAGAAGCAGGAATTGGGCCTCAGTTTTCCTTTGATAGGCTGCCTCCTCACCCTCCAGCCAGTCTTCCTCTGGTTGTGCTCCAGGTTGTTAACTTCCTTCCTGAAATGTGTTTTGTGTGCAGAACTGAATATGATGCTCCAAATATGCTCTAATTAAGGCAACATGTGGCTTTTAGAATATATACAGTATCACAGATGTATACTGAACTTTCAATTCACTAAAATTCCAAAGATTTCTTTTTGTTTTTTAACATGAATTATTATGTATCTATGTTTCCCTCTTGTATTTTTACAATTGTTCCTCTTACCCACCCAAAGTACTTGACTATATCAACCCATATAAAATTCCAACCTCTTATACTAAAGTACTAGTCTCATATTTTCAGGCAAGATGGAGCTGGCTTTTGGTTATCAAAAGTTTCATCAAAGGAACTCAAGCTCTAGCAGGCCCTATCACACTAGAAAGGCTTCAAGTCTGGGTATGGTGATAGCCAAGATAATGAGTTCCCAAAGAACAACTTGATGAAAGTTTAGGAAGGTTTCTCTTCAGGTTGTACACAGGTGAGGAGTTCTCAGATGGTAGAGTGGACTGGATCCACAGTCAGGAAGATCTGAGTTCAAATATGACCTCAGAGACTTAATTGTTGGGTGATATTGGTCAAATCACTTAATCTCTCTCTCTGCCTCAGTTTTCTCAATTGTAAACTGGGGATCAAATTGCACATTTCTCCCAAGGGTGTTGGGAGGATCTAATGAGGTGATAGTTGTAAAATGCTTAGCATGGTGTCTAACACATGGGTGCTTAATAAATACTTGTGTCTTTTATTCCATCCTTCAAAGTCTATCCACTAAGCTATATGGGCTTAAGGATGGAGATAAAAGAGGAGTATGAAAATAGATAGGATTTATGTCAGTGAAGATGAGTCACATAAAGGAAATAGATTCCTGAATTCCAGAATTGGAATTCATCTCCATTTGACTTCTAATTCTGACTTGTAAAGATCTCCTTGGATCCTGAATCTGTCATTTATTATATGTCATAATTCCTCAGGTTCCTGTTATTCATCTGAAAATTTGATAACATGCTATTTTTGTCTTTATCCAAGATTGATAGAATTGTTGAAAAGAATTTGGCTAAGGAAAAATTCTTTGGAGGTTAAAGTTGACATGGATCACTAAGCTTTGAATTAGGTCATTTAAGAAAGCCATGAGAGATTTTGTTGGATGACTTGCTGAAATCCAGATGTATAATTTGTATGATATCTTCAAGTCTGATATTTCAGGTAAAGAAGGAAGTATAGCACATTTGGCAAAAATCAGAAGATCTGATACTGAAACCCAGCTTTTCTGATGCCTATTCCTGTATTTTTTCTAGTAGACAATATTGCATCTACTTGGAGACAGAGCATTACATTGGAGACAGCATTATATGCTGGTGATCCCATTTCTAATTCTCTGGTTCCCTGACTTCATTCTGATTAACCTATGCTGACCCTGTCCTTTTTAAATCTCACGAAGCATCCTTTTAGAATTAGCTTCTACAATATTGCCAGAAATTCAAATCCACACACTGGCCTATAGTTTTGGAAAATACATCTTTTTTTTAAGATCCTAGAGAAAAAGAGTTAGGGCAGAACCAGTTCTATGATGCATTATGGGGAAATCATCACTTATATGGAGCTTGAAAGGACCTCAAAAATCATATAAGCCAACTACCCAGTTTTACAAATGAAGAAAATGAGGATGTGGGGGAATTAAGACAAATAAAATCATTTGGTAATAAGTGACAAAGATAGGATTTATATCCAGGCTCTCTAGAACAGTGATGAGACAGTTAGTTTAATCAATAATAGAGTCATGAGCAGTGTTATATATAAACTTGAATTTATCTTCTAGAGTTGGGTTCTTCAGTGCATCTATTCTCTTACCCATCTTCTGCACATTTCTATATTCAATGCATAGCGCTATACATTGCTAGAGTATGCCCTTCATGTATTATGTTTTTCTGGGATCAGTAATAACAGAGATGAAACCAAGATTTATGTTTTATTGGCCGCAAAGTTCCTAGCTTCTTGAGGATATACAGTATAGCTAAAACATCTACTTTCTCCATCCTGCCCCCCACCCCAAGATTACAAAAGCTAATGTTCAACAAGGCATATGCTTCCCTTTCCCTATCCCAAAGGTACTTACTTCTCTCTCCTCCCCAGATAAGAGTCTAGTATATCACCTTACTTTTATATATACATGCATATATATTAATTTAGACACATACATATTCACATAGAAATATACAAAATACATATATTACATGTATGCATAAATGCATATGTGTATAAATATGTATATATAGACTTGACATACATTGGTATTACTAGTCCCAAATTTGGGCAATGATCTTAATAAATTTGTCTCAATTCATCTTATGATAATTTGGCATTTTTATGGCTTTAGGGAGATTGATTTTGTGTTAAATTTAATAATAATATAATAATGATAACAATATCATTTATATAGCTCTTAAAACTACCATTTACATATTAAAATTTACAAAAGAATTGATAGATACAATCTCATTTTATACTCATAAGAACCTTGGGAAGTAGGTGCTTCTTTTCTCCCCATTTTACAGATGAGTAAACAGAAGTAGACAAGTAAAGTGAGTCCAGATTTGAACCTCTATCTTCTGAACTCCAGATCCATTGCTCTATCCACAACATTACTTCACTCTTACCCAATTATTATGCCTCTCTTCATATTGGAAAGAATTCAATTCTAATTCTAAATGAGAAGATTGAAACTAATAAGATTATTTCAAAAACCAAACTGTTCTCCATCCTGCTTTTTACCTTCTTTCCAGCTTTATCCCTTTAAATCCTATGTCACTATACATTTGATTAATTCCCATATTCCTGGATATTGCTTTCTGTGGATTATTGGGTTTCTTTACTGCTATTATACATCTTGTGTTATATCTGTTACTGTTTGTGATACCTAACTTGGCAGATTTCTAATGGATGTTTTTTTTCCCTACCCTTCTATTTTTAGTTTAAAATCAGATTTGAAACTTCTAGACAAATGTATTTAATATTCCCTTATTAGATATATTCCATAACTCATCAATAGTCCTTAACTCCTTTATTATGTTATTGTCCAGAAATCTGCATCCAATTCTCAGACACCATTACTATTCTCTACCTTCAAAGTCCCTACCCTCAAAACACAGCAATGATACATACAATTGCTTTGTTCCTTTACCCTGTTGTTCAAGACATTATATTAGCCAATCATAATTCCTAGATTCCTTTTGTTGCTATCATTTTCTTGCATTTGAATCACCAGGAATAAGTAATCATTAATTATCAAGTTTGACAAGTCTTGGGAGATTCTTTACTTTGTATTTACTATATACCACTGGGCAAAACAACAAGTCCTTTTCTCATTCAGAAATAGGTATGATCCACAGCTGCCTTGGTATCTCTCAGCAGAGTACTGCTAATTAGAATAGAACTCACCTCTTCCTTCTAAGACAGTCTGGAGAGTCAGGGGCACTTTTGGAGAATTATCATAATTCCATGGGTCAGCATGAGAAACGACCTCCTTCTCTGAGGTTCAAGCTCTTTTTTCTATAGGAAGCTAATTCAGTCTTGCATCTGAAAACTTCGTTACTCTGTCTCTCAGGACTGAGATAGAATTACTTCTCACCTCTGTCTCATTTCTAACAAGATATATTCCAAACATGTCTTTTGACAAGAAGCTTTTCTTAACTCCCTTATGCTTAAGTACATTGTATAGATTTTGAAAGTATTCTATATAGACTTGCACATATATACCAGTTGCCTTCTCCACTAAAATGTACACTCCTTGAGAGTATGGATTGTTTCAGTCTTTGCAATCAGATCTTCAGTGCCTAGCCCAGTGCCAACAAGCATAGAATTGATTGATTATAGGAGGAGCCCTATTATACTGAACCCTGGAGCATGTAGCCCAAAAAACTCCCTTTGGAGAGAAAGTACTTAATTTTAAAATTCTTTAATTTCTTTTTTTTTTCTTCCCAGGGAAACTGGGAATCAGGAAGTATCTCTTCAGTCTTTTCCACATTTAATAGGACAATCAATCTACATTTTTATATATACATGATTATCATGAAAAGGAAATATATCCAGTCATCAGAGACAAAGTACAAAGGCATAAAGCCTGGATAGAGAAGACAAATATTGTGCCTTCTCTATGGAACATTTCTCTTTGCTGGCACCATTGTTGGAAATAAGATCCTCATTTCATTGTTGCTTTTAGTGCTGGCTATTCTGATGTACTTTTTAGCCTAATTAAGAGCCCTATAGCAATGCTTCTTAAAATGTGGATCAGAACCCCTTATAGGGTTTTGTAACTGAATGTGAGTGTCATGAGATTATGACTTGTCATCAGTGAATGTTTGATTTGTACACCTATTTTATGTACCTATATACCTGGATTCATGTAAAAATTTCTCAGGCAAAAATAGGTCATGAAGTAAAAAATTTTAAGACCCTCCATGCAATACTACCTGGTGGCTATGCTTGTCTAATACAACTGGGCTCATTGAGAAGAGTTTAGTTTGAAAGAACTTTTATCTTTTTTGTTGAGTCCTGTCTGACTTTCTGTGACCTGATTTGTTTTTTTTTTTTTTTTTTTTTTTTTTTTTTTTTTTTGGTAAAGACACTAGAGTAGTTTGTCATTTCCTGCTCCAGCTTTTTCTCCAGATGAGGAAACTGAGACAAACAAGGTTAAGTGATTCGCTGCTAGTCATACAGTTAGCAAGTGTCTGAGACCAGATTTAAACTCATGAGGAGTCATCCTGATTCTGACCCATGGCTCTATCTATTGTATAACCTAGCCACTCCTTTATAACAAGCTTTTTTTTTTTCACCTCTTTTTAAATGGACTTTCCCTGATATTTATGTTCAACTAATAAAATTTTGCTTAGATGGTTTTAATTTGCAATGATCAGATTTCCAAGACCATTATTATCTAAATAATTGAGGCTCTTAGCTAGTGTTGGTGAATAAGTCCAATATAGGAATCCAACTGGTAGTACTTATTTCACTTCTCATTATCATCAGACTTCAGATGGCTGTTTATTTGCATTTGTTTATGAATGTTAGCTCTTGTGGGTTGAGACCATTAAAGTTTTATCTTTTTATTCTGATAGATTGCACCTGTAATATAGTAAGTTTTTAATAAATGCTTATTTAATTGAATAAAATTCACTTTCTCATAGTCTTTTTGTATTTATGTTTTCTCCCCCACTAGGAAAATAAGGCTTATTTTTCTCTATATTGCTAAAAATTTCCTTCATTGTAGACTTCCAAGATTATTCTATACTTCTGGCTCTCCAGCATTTATGAGTTTTATCAAATTTCAAAAGAGATTTGGTCTCAAATTAGTCCAGGAAACATTGTGCTATCTTGTTGGATGCCATTGTTTAGAACAACTAGTTCTTATAGCTCAGGTGGCAATCTTCAATTACCAAGACAGATGGCATCAGTCATATGCTTTGCAATTATTTGATTCTGTTGCAAAGTTGTCACTGAACCTGTTTTTCCAGTGATGAAGTCCAACTATAGTGGTAGGGAGTAATCTATTTCTTAAACTAGAACTAGATATTAATTTGCATTATATTAAGACATCGTTGCTTCAACCAACACAGTCTAACCAGGTGCACATACATGTATTTTCTGGGAAACCAGAATATCAAGTTCTTTATGAATTAATGCAACTCCCTATGTAACTCCTCATGCAAAACATCAATTTATCCTATAGGTAGTAAAGAATGTCATTTTACTTATTGCTTAGAGGCATAAATGAGTCAGGACACAACTTTTCAGGGCACAGTATGCTTGTTTGCTAAGCTGACATTCACTTTCTTTTAGTCCATTAACTTAAAACCCCCTTAAAAATCCACTTCTTTTCTTAGAATTTATTTTTTATTTTTTATCAAGGACTGGAAAGAATATTGAAAGAAACACATTGAAATCAATAGTGGAGAAAGCTGCAAATATTTGCAACTCTATTAAAACTCAGGCAATATTAAAACCATGTAGCCTTAGGATACAATATTCATATCAGTAACAATGAACATGAAAATTAGATGGAAGAATAGGAAATTAAATCATTTCTCCATACACGATTCCGCAGCTGAGAGTAACAGCAGTGCTGTGAGATCAGATTGTAGCAGACTTTTGCTATAACAGTCCTAATTAACTCTCCCTATTAAAATCTATCCAGCAAAATCTTAAGAACACTACACTATAAATAAGATGGTTAAATTAGAGCACGAGAAAGGAGAGATAATGGATACAAGGAATGTATTTAACCAGCCCACTTGAAGCCTCCCCCTCATCTCCCTTATTATTTAGTTTGCTGCTATATGAAATGGAAAAACAGAGTCAAAGCGAAGATTTTATTTCAGATAAACATTTTTGCTCATGCAAATTTTAATTCAGCTTGAGATAAAGCTTTTGTTTACATGGCATCCTTGTTTTCATTTTCAGAAACTTTTGAAAACTTGTATTTTCATTCCCATTTCAGAGATGATGATGAAATCATATTTTGTATGTCTATGTCACTCTATTAGTTAAAATAATAATAACATTTATGTAATACTTTAAGATTTTAAAAGTACTTTGTTCATGCTAACTAGTTTGATCTTCACAATAACCTTGTGAGATAGGTGCTATTATTATCCCTATCTTACAGATGAGCAAATTAAGGCACAGAAAGGGTTGAAAGACTTGCCCAAAGTCATACAGTTAGTATGAGTTTGAGGTAGAATTCACACTCAGGCCTTCCTGCCTCCAAGTAGATCTACTCTGCCCATAAATGCCTTTTCAATATTTTTTACATGATGAAATCTTTCACTCTTTAGTCCAACTACAAGATATTAATCACTGAGTTAGTAGGTGAAAAATCACAGAAAACCTGACCCTCAGTCTAGCAGTGCAATATAAGAACATTCAATATTTCCTGGTTATGTGCCAGGATAATTTTTGTTATTATTTGATCTAAAAAGAGGAATGAATGTTAGATGGTCCACATTATCCTTGTGATATCAAAAAAACAATAAGAAGGTCCTCAACACAATGGTAGACCATTCTGTGGAGAATTTATGAGAAAGAATAGATTAGAATTGCATTGCATGGATAAGCATAGGATTATGATCTATCTCACTGAAGGGAACATCTACAACAATGAGATGTATTGGAGTATTACAATATAAACAGTATTAATTAAGTAGCAGTTGAACAGTCCTATGCTAGATGGTATCAAGGATATAGAATAAAGATAAGACATTCTCCCTTTCCTCAAATCACTGATAGTCTAGATGAGAAGATACTAATTCATATGGAATAGTGAATCTTAGACACAATCACCAAAAGCTAAATTAGTGGATATGTAGTCTAAGTGCTATAGAAATCCAGAAAAGCGGGAGATCAGTAGCAGAGAAAATTAAATGGAAAAGGAGATAGCCAAGATGTTGCAATAGAGTGCTAGGCTTGGAGTCAGGAAGATTCTTCTTCCTGAATTCAAATCCTGCCTCAGATACTTCCTAGTAGTATGCCCTGGACAAGTCACTTAACCCTGGTTGCCTCAGTTCCTCATTTGTAAATGAGCTAGAGAAAAAAAAGAAAAGAAAACTACTCCACTTTCTTTGCCAAGAAAACCCCAGATAGGGTTACTGAGTCAGACATGACTGAAAATGATCAAACAACTCAAAATGGAAATCAAAAGGATGGCTACAATTTGGATAGGTATAAAGAAAAAGATTAGGCATTTGAGCTGAGGGTAATGGCAGGAGTCAAGACCATCCAGTTTGGGGGGAGCAAAGAGAACAGACTAACTTGAGCAAAAAAGTGAGTGTTGGCAACATAACATTTTCATGCTCTCAATTGATGTTTGCTTGCATTGTGTTTCCTTTATCTGATTTTTCCTTCTTGGAGATAACAATTTTTCTTGCACAAAAATGATAAGTGTGGAAATATTTATACATATATTTGATTTGTCAAGTATTTTAACATAATTAACATGTAGTGGATATCCTGCCATCTAGGGGAGGGGAGGGGAGTAGGGGAGAAAAATTTGTAATAGAAAGCTTTGTAAGGGTTAATGTTGAAGAATTACCCATACATGTGTTTTGCAAATAAAAAAAAAAAAAAAAGAAAGAAAGAAAAAAGTGAGTGTCGGGGAGTAATGGAAATTAAAATTGGATAGATAAACTGGGGCCAGGCTATGGAGGGCCCTCAGAATTACCTTTGGAAATTTAAATGGGATACGTTAGGAAATAAAGAACAGGGTGAAAATGTTTGAGCATGACAGTGGAATAATGATAGTAGTGTTTTAGGAAGAATAGTCTGGCAGTAGTGGTATAAAGAATGGATGGGATGAAGGAAATCTGGATGCAAAGATGTGGCTTTTGCTGATCCAAGAGTACAGTGATAAAACCTATTTTAGGGTAGAAGCAGTAGAAATAGAAAGCAAAGGATTCATGTGAGATATGTTTTAAAGGAAAAAATCAATAGTACTTAGGGACTGACTGCTTATAAAATAATAGAAATTTAAAACTGGGAAGGGACTTAAAGATCATCTATGGGTTTTAATTCAGAGTCCATTAAAAACCCCAAAAACTTAGTTTAAAAATATTTTTTGTAACTATATCAACACAAATGTTTTCTTTTGTAATTTTATGCCTTTAAAAAATTATTCTCAGAATATATTCTCTGGAAAATACTGCCAAAGATCACCATGGTGCACAAAGTTTAAGAATCCTTTATGTAGACCAAAGTTTCTTGAACTGTGGTTCCTGACTCCATATGGGGTTGTATAACTGAATGTGGGGCTCATGAAATTATGACTTATTAACAGTAATTTGTATAACTATCTTATATACTTATATACCTGGGGTTGCATAAACATTTCTTGGGTGAAAAGTGAGCATGAGTGCAAAAAGTTTAACAAGTCTTGATCTAGATAGATCTTTTATGTAATATAAATAAGAAGGCATTTCTAATAATATTTCACATTTCTATGCTACAAAGCATAAATTTTATTGATCTAAAGTTATACTTGAAGAAAATGAAGACTAAGGAAGTAAACATCAACTCTCATATTCTAATTTCAGCCTCTTGACTCAAAGTTCAAATTTTGTCCACTATCCTATGCTATTATTATCACTGCATAAACACATCAAAGCAAAATATAATCATAATAATAATGATGATAAATAGCATTTATCTAGTATTTTAAGGTTTTCAAAAAGCTTTAGAAATATTATCTCATTTGATCCTCCCATAATCCTGGGAGGAAAGTGTTATTATTACCCCCATTTTACAGATAAGGAAACTGAAGCAGAACTTTAAGTGATTTGTCTAGATTCATACAGATAGTAAGGGTCTGAGTTCATATTTGAACTCAGGATTTCCTGAGTTGAGGTCTTGTACATGAGATTATTATAGATATAGAAGAGAAATCAGAGGTCACAGATAAGGAAACTGAATCCTAAATCATACAAAGGAATCATCAGTGAACCCAAGTGCTTTGATTCTCGAAACTAATGTTTTTTCCTGGCTATTACACTGCCTTTTATGAACTTGAAAAAAATCTGATATTGAAGGAATTCTCTGGAACAGTGGTTTTCTGGAGCAAATAAGTTTTTCTTTGGAAGATTGTAAGTATTTCTTTTCCAAATATGTCAGATGAAAAAAGTGTCAAAAACATACCTGGGAAGACTGTGATTTTATGCTCCAGTGCTCATTCAAAATTTTGTAATATTCCATTTAGTCATCAATGATCTACCCCACCTTTTCTGCAAAACATTGTTCTTTTAATCTACTTTTTCCAGGAAACTGACATTTAATTTCATAATTTTTTTTCTTTCAGATGAAAAACAAAGAGTCACAGTTGGGTAAATCCCTTAAGGTAGACTTATGTGAGTGATCCATGAATTGGAAGTTTTGAAGTTGATTGAGAAAAAGTTCCCTTATTTTCTATTTTTAAATAAGAAGGTAATTAATGAAAAATGTTGCTTCTACTATGAGAACATTTCTCATATTCATCCCTTTCCTCTACTCACAGGAGCTCACATTACCTCAAACCTAGATATCTCAATAGCCTTCTGGGTCATCTTCTTAGCTCAAATCTCTCTCCATTACAATTCATCCTCTCTTCTGAAAGAGGTCTTCCTAAAACACAGATCTCATCATAACCCATTTGGGTCCTTTCCACATCCTTTCCCACTCAACAACCTCCAATGACTCAATTAAAGTATATAACCTCTCTGTTCAAATGTAGACCCTCTGTTTGGCTTGTAAAGCCCTTCAAAATCTGCTCATTTCTTCTCTTTTCAATCTTCTCACACAATTTCCTTCTACACATTGACTTTCTGCTGTTTTTAGCCCAGGACACTCCATACTCCCACTCTGAAAAAAAAAGTGGGATTATTTTTCACCACAATGTCTATTTTCTTCCTTTCTGCAGCTCTGGCTCCTTTGTTTTCCTTCAAATTCAACCTATATCCTACATTCTGGAGATCTCAGGTTCTCTCAATGGATGGTGAGATCACCATTTAGTAACACTGTATTTTTCTTGTGTTTCCCCCATGACAACATGAGGTACTTGAGATAGAGACTGTTTTTGTCTTTCAGATTGCTGTTGCTGTATTCCCCGCATTTAGCACAGTGCCTGTCACATTTAAGTACTTAATAAATGTTTGTTGACTGACTGACAAATACTTGTTGACTAATGGTTAGACTCTTTTGGGACTGGGAAGAACAGATGTCCTTCTAAATTATAAATCTAACCTGGAATATCAGTCAGATCGCAAACCCTCTCCCATATGTGCCGCAATTTGTTTCCAATTCTTTTCTGCCACACACAAAAAAGCGATTGTTTGACTATTTTGGTATATAAGGGAATTTTCTTTCTGTCTTTGACCTCTCTGGGTCCTAACAGTGAGCTCTTTGAATTAAAGGACATAAGTATTTTAGTCATTTTCTCAAACCTAATTCCAATCTGTTTTCTATAAGAGGTAGATCAATTCACAACTCCACCAAAGAACATCAGTGTACTATCTGTAGTTCCTCCAAAATTGACTATTGTCATCATTTGCCATCTGCCAATTTTTCTGCAGATGACGTGAAACCTCCTATTATTAGTGATTTAGAACAATTTTTCACATGGTGGTTAAAAGCTTACCATTCTTCTTTTGAGAAGCGGTTATTTGTGTCTTGACTATCCACTGAGATATGACTATTGCTTTTATTAATTATAATAACAGATGATATGATATGACAGGATATAAACACTGAATGATATATAATAGATAATACATACTTTAAGTTTTTATCTCAGTTTCCAATATGATGTATGAAGAATTAGTTCTTAAAATTAAGGAACATGGAGAATTATCTTGGGTCTGAATATATATATATATATGCATACATATATATATTTACACACATATGTAAACATATTCATGTCTAATAAAATATTTTATATATTTTATGTGTTTATATAATAATGTATGTTTACATAATAATACATACTATGTATAATAATATATTATATAAAATTATATTGTGGAATATAGCATAATATATAATAGTTATATATAATATGATTATATTTAAGACTATAATAAAATATATTTATATACACAGACATGAATTTTTTCTAGAGATGGCACAATTTCTGAGCACCATCAATGTATCTCAAATAAAGAAAGATGAAAAAGAAGGTGAAAGGCTTATTACTCCCCAAAATAGTCACCAAGAATATATCAATAAGTTCCTCCCTCCCCTCCAATATTTTTCTTCACTTTCTTCTTTGAATTCAGGTGACTCAGACTATGTGCAGGCCCTCTTGCAGTCAAGATTTGAGTTAAAATTTTAACTATACCATTTACCTGCTGTGTAACCTTGGGCAAATCTTTAGGTTTATATACTAGTGTCATATAGAAGGTAGCAACCTGGATAGAAATGAACATCCTTGAGTTCATGACTTAGGTCAAATCCTCTTCTTTCTAGGTCCAACATTCTTATCTACCATTTTATACTTCTGCCCAATTAAGGAGACAAAACAGAAAGCAAATGGTAGAACAATATTCCCAATAAATATGAATGCAAAATCTGTTGCCTGAGTCAATAATACATTGAAAAAGCTATATACCATGTCTAGGTTGAACAAAAATGCAGTGTCAGAAAAAAGACAAACATAATAAAATATATTAATAAAATCAGAATAATATAAATGATCATTTCAAAAGATGTAGAAAAGGCTTTTGCCAAAACACAACACACATTTTTGGCACAAACACTAAAAGCATAAGAATAAATGGGCTTTTTTTTAAGCTTTTTATTTGTATAACATATGTATGGGTAGTTCCCCAACCTTGATCTTTACAAAGCTTTCCAATACAAATTTTACCCCTAGTCCCCTCCCCTCCCCCAGATGGCAGGAAGTCCACTACATGTTAATAATGTTGAAATGCTTGAGAAGTTATGCAAGAAAAATCCTATCTACAAGAAAAAAAAAAAGAATCAGAGAAAGGCAACACAATGCAAGCAAATGTCAATAGAGATCATGAAAATGTTACGTTGTGGCCCATATTTCATGTCCCTCTTTCTGGGTTTATATGGTTTTCTTCAGTGAATAACTGGAACTGGTTTGAGACAATTCTTTATTGCAGAGAGCCATGTCCATCACAATTGATCATCATGTAATACTGTTGTTGCTGTACATGATGATCTCCTGGTTCTGCTCGTTTCACTCAGCATCAGTTCATGCAAGTCTCTCCAGGCCTCTCTGAAATCGTCCTGCTGGTCATTTCTTACAGAACAATAATATTCCATAACATTCATATACCATAATTTATTCAGCCACTCTCCAATTGATGGGCATCCCTTCAGTTTCCAGTTTCTAGCCACTACAAAAAGGGCTGCCACAAACATTCTTGCACATGTGGGTCCTTTTCCCTCCTCTAAGATCTCTTTGGGATATAGGCCCAATAGAAACACTGCTGGGTCAAAGGGTATGCACAGTTTGACAACTTTTTGAGCATAGCTCCAAATTGCTCTCCAGAATGGTTGGATCCGTTCACAGTTCCACCAACAATGTATTAGTGTCCCAGCCCTCCCACATCCCCTCCAACATTCATCGTTATCTTTTCCTGTCATTTTAGCCAATCTGACAGGTGTGTAGTGGTATCTCAGAGTTGTCTTAATTTGCATTTCTCTGATCAATAGTGATTTGGAGCAACTTTTCATATGACTAGAGATGGTTTTAATTTCATCATCTGAAAATTGTCTGTTCATATCCCTTGACCATTTATCTATTGAAGAGTGGCTTGAATTCTTATATATATGAGACAATTCTCTATATATTTTAGAAATGAGGCCTTTATCAGAACCATTGAATGTAAAGATGGTTTCCCAATTAGATGCTTCCCTCCTAATCTTGTCTGCATTTGTTTTGTTTGTACAGAAACTTTTTAACTTAATATAGTCAAAATTATCCATCTGGTGTTCAATTAGGAGTTCCAAGTCTTCTTTGGACATAAATTTGTTCCACCTCCACAGGTCTGAGAGATAAACTATATTACGTTCCTCTAACTTGCTTACAAAGTCCCTCTTTATATCTAGATCATGAACCCATTTAGATCTTATCTTGGTATGTGGTGTTAGGTATGGGTCAAGCCCTAATTTCTTCCACACTAGTTTCCAATTTTCCCAGCAGTTTTTGCCAAATAGAGAATATTTATCCCAAAAGCTGTGTTCTTTGGGTTTATCAAACACTAGATTGTTAAGGTTAATGCCTAGGTTGTCCTGATAACCTATCCTGTGCCACTGATCCACTGCTCTATTTCTTATCCAGTACCAAACGGTTTTGATGACCGCTGCTTTATAATATAGTTTTAGATCTGGTACAGCAAGGCCACCTTCATCTGCCTTTTTTTTTCATTAATCCCCTTGAAATCCTTGACCTTTTGTTCTTCCAAATGAACTTTGCTACTATTTTTTCTAGATCTGTAAAATAATTTCTTGGGAGTTTGATTGGTATGGCACTAAATAAGTAGATTAGTTTGGGTAGTATTGTCATTTTTATTATGTTTGCTCTGCCTACCCATGAGCACTTAATATTTTTCCAATTGATTAGGTCTGATTTTATTTGTGTGGAAAGTGTTTTGTAATTTAGTTCGTATAGTTTCTGACTTTTCCTTGGCAGATAGATTCCCAAATATTTTATCCTATCATCTGCTATTTGGAATCGAATTTCTTTTTGTATCTCCTGCTGCTGAACTTTGTTGGTAATATATAAAAATGCTGATGATTTATGTGGATTAATTTTGAATCCTGCAACTTTGCCAAAGTTGTGAATTGTTTCTAGTAGTTTTTTAGTTGAGTCTCTAGGGTTCTCTAAGTATACCATCATGTCATCTGCAAAGAGTGATAATTTGGTTTCTTCATTACCTACTCTGATTCCTTTTATCTCTTTTTCTTCTCTTATTGCTAAAGCTAACATTTCTAATACAATATTAAATAGTAATGGTGACAGTGGGCAGCCTTGTTTCACTCCTGATCTTATGGGGAATGGTTTTAGTTTGTCTCCATTACATATGATGCTTGCTGATGGTTTTAAATAGATGCTACTGATCATTTTAAGGAAAAGCCCATTTATTCCTATACTCTCTAGTGTTTTTAATAGGAAAGGGTGTTGGATTTTGTCAAAGGCTTTTTCTGCATCTATTGAGATAATCATATGGTTTTTGTTAATTTGGTTATTAATATAATTAATTATGCTGATAGTTTTCCTAATATTGAACCAGCCCTGCATCCCTGGTATAAATCCTACTTGGTCATAGTGTACTATCCTGGGGATGACTTTCTATAATCTCATTGCTAAAATTTTATTTAAAATTTTTGCATCAATATTCATTAGGGAAATTGGTCTATAGTTTTCTTTCTCTGTTTTTACCCTACCTGGTTTAGCTATCAGCACCATATCGGTCTCATAGAAGGATTCTGGCAGTATACCTTCTGTCCCTAATTTCTCAAATAGTTTGTGTAGTATTGGAATTAATTGTTCTTTGAATGTTTGGTAGAATTCACATGTAAATCCATCTGGCCCTGGAGATTTTTTCTTAGGGAGTTGGTTAATGGCTTGTTCTATTTCTTTTTCTAATATGGGACTATTTAAATAATTTATATCCTCTTCTGTTAACCTCGGCAATCTATATTTTTGTAGATATTCCTCCATTTCATTCAGATTTTCAAACTTACTGGCATAAAGTTGGGCAAAGTAACTCCTAATTATTGCTTTAATTCCCTCTTCATTGGAGGAAAGTTCTCCCTTATCATTCTTGAGACTAACAATTTGATTTTCCTCTTTCCTTTTTCTTATCAAATTAACTAAAGGCTTATCTATTTTGTTGGTTTTTTCATAGAACCAACTCTTAGTTTTATTTATTAACTCAATAGTTTTCTTATTTTCGATTTTATTAATTTCTCCTTTTACTTTTAGAATTTCCAATTTGGTATTTAATTGAGGGTTTTTAATTTGTTCTTTTTCTAGTTTTTTTTAATAATAAGCCCAATTCATTGATCTTTTCTTTCTCTATTTTATGCAAGTAAGCGTCTAGAGATATAAAATTGCCCCTTAAAACCGCTTTGGCCGAATCCCACAAATTTTGGTATGTTGTCTCCTTATTGTCATTCTCCTGGATGAAATTATTGATTGTGTCTATGATTTGCTCTTTCACCCATTCATTCTTCAGGATTAGATTATTTAATTTCCAATTACCTTTTGGTTTATTTTCTCCTGGCCTTATATTGCATGTGATTTTTATTGCATCATGATCTGAAAAGGATGCATTTACTATTTCTGCCTTTCTGCATTTGATTTTAAGGTTTTTATGCCCTAATACATGGTCAATTTTTGTATAGGTTCCATGGACTGCTGAGAAAAAAGTAAACTCTCTACTGTCTCCATTCAACTTTCTCCATAGATCTATCATACCTAACTTTTCTAACAATTGGTTTATCTCCCTAGTTTCTTTCTTGTTTATTTTGTAGTTTGATTTATCTAATTCTGAGAGAGCAAGGTTGAGATCCCCCACTAGTATCGTTTGGCTGTCTATTTCTTCTTGCATCT
>JAJPUD010000404.1:362629-421834 GCA_023553655.1 Myrmecobius fasciatus
TCGGAGGAGAGGCAGAAAGTCACCTTTTCACTCCGCCATCTTGGCTCCACCCCCTTCTTGATAAATGGGCTTTTTCTTAATGTGATAATAGTATTTATCTAAAACTAGGAGCCAGAATTACATATAATGGAATTAAACTAGAAGGCTTCCCAATTAAGATCTCCATTATTGCTATCTTTATTTGACATAATACTAGAAATGCCAGCTCTCACAATGACAAGAAAAATAAACTGAAAAAATCAGTTGATATGATAGTACACAGAGAGGACTCTAGAGAGTCAATTAAAAATTAATCAAAACTATAGCTTCAGTAATGAAGCAGGATATAAAATAATCACATAAACTGCCAGTCTTTCTATATATTATCAGTCAAACCTAAAAGGAAGCGATAGAAAGAAAAGTTTCATTGAAAATAATGACAGAATTAGTTTCCTGTTTGATCATTGCTACAACACATAACTTATTGGGTAAAGAAAAGTAGATTCGAATCAGAAATGTAGGTGATTTTATTTTAACTAAGCATATTTATTTTAAAATCTTATTTAATATTTTATTTTCCCCCAATTACATGTAAAAACAATTTTAACGTTCTTTTATTTTCAAATCTTGAATTCCAAGTCTTTTCTCCCCTTCCCACCCTGTTGAGAAGGCAGACAATTTGACATAGGTTATATATGTGTAGTCATGCAAAAACATTTCCTTGTAGATCATTCCGTGAAGGAAAATGTAGACCAGAAAAAAACCTCAAATAAACAAAAATTTAAATTAAAAAATGTATCTTTGGTCTGCATCCAAGTTCTATCATTTCTTTCTCTGGGAATGGACAGTACCTTTCATCCTAAATCCTACAGAATTGTCTTGTATCATTGGATTGCTGAGATTAGTTGAGTTATTCATAATACTTCATCATATATTACTGATATTGTATACAAATATCTTCTGGTTCTGCACATTTTACTTTATATCAGTTCATGTAAATCTTTTCATGTTTTTCTGAGGGCATCCTGCTCATCCTTTCTCAAAGGATAATAATATTCCATCACAATCATATACAATTTGTTTAACCATTCCCCAATTGAATGTCACCACTAAAAGAGCAATTATCAATATTTTTTTTACACATAATCCTTTTCCTTTTATTTTTCTCTTTGGGTCATAGACTTAATAATAGTATTACTTGATCAAAGGATATGCATGGGGTTTTTTTTTAGTCCTTTGGGCATAGCTCCAAATAATGCAGATGATTCTAACAGCCAGTAAAACAATTTTTTAAAGAAATAAAATTGAGGGGTCAAAATGATCTCTTTTTTCTATTTTTCTCACCTTGCTTTTTCTCTTCTTGCGACAGTGTTGTTTAGCTATAATTAAAAAATTTTTTTTCTACAAAAAGTAAACAACTGTTCTCCCTTATCATTTTAAGAGGCTTCTTAATTTACCCCTAAGAGAAGACTTTAGAGGAACACCATTTCCCTCTAAAAATGTTTAAAGGCTTATTAAGTTCAGTTCTCCTTGGTTCCAAATAACATATCTAAAACCCTTAAAAGAAAAAGAAATTAGGGGGGGAAAAGATTCCAGCTCAAAAGAAGATTTTCCTAATAAGTGAAGGTGTTTCTAAATGGGGTGGGCTTGCTTGTAAGGTAGTTAGTTCTGTGGCACTAAATGTGTCCAAGTAGAGACTGAATGATCACTTTGTCAGATGATAGAGACAGGTAATATACTTTGAGTAAAGACTGCATTATATGACCTCTGAGGTTCCTTCCATGGCTCACATACAAGTTTTTTTTTAGTACCAGATGTGGTTGGGAGATGATTAAGGAATCAGTCTTCTAGAGAAGTATAGAAGATAGAAAGAGATGGAACTTAGGGTATGTTAGGCCTTGGCAAGAGGTATCACTATATTATGAAAGACTAAGGGAAAAGAGGAGAGAATAATATTATGTAAAGCAATTTTGTGAGGAAAAGGAAAAAGAGAAGTTTGCAATGAGGAAACCTCAATTTTCTCAGTAAATTAAGAGGATGTGCTTTTCTTAAGTGGGTTAGGGGAACAGGAAGCTCAAAGAGTGATTCACTTATATCTTAGTTATTTAACCATGACTAGAAATGTTTCCTGCAATGATTTTACCTAATTCAAGTTTCCCTAATTAGTCTTGATATATTGATTTTTCTTCATGAAAACATAATTTCTTCCAAATTATTTTTCAATTTCCCCAGAAATTCTTATCAATACTAGTATTCTTCCCCAGTTTATGTTCTCAGATTTATTGAACACTGAGTTATTGATTTCAATTTTTTTCTGCTGCTTGCTTGTGACTCTTGACATTCCTCTCTTTGATTATAGACTTATCATCCCATCTCTTTATAGTCCTTTTACTTTATTTTTGTTGCAAGTGTCTTGAAATTTCTTCTAGTATTTCTATTTTAAAAACAATATTTGTGATTTCTTTTTGCCCTAACATATGGTGTATGCCTTTGAGCTAAAACTTCTTCAACCATTTATCAAGTTCAATATTTTCCTTTTTATTTATGTTTCTATTTGATTAATCTAGTTTTGAGTGAGGAACATTAACATCAGAAGAAAATAAGGAGGTTTGCTCACATGGTGAGTATACCTACAGGGTTGAGCCTTTGTGTGAATATGAGTAACATTCACACAGGATGGATAAAAATGAATAGTTTGTAATCTGTACCATGAGAGGATGAACTGATGAGATAACAGATTCATTTAATACTGAGTATTTCATTCCTCTCTTCTCTTAATATAATAATAATTCATTATATACCTCATATGCCAGACATTGTGCTAAGGCCATAGGTTACAAGGAAAGGCAAAAGACAGTCTTGAATTAGGATTTTTCCCTTATATTAGTTTTGCTTACACTACTACCCTCCCAGGTCAGACCTTCATTTGCCTGCTCTATCCCAAATTCCTTGACTTTATTTAAATTGTTGATTTCTTCACACTATTTATATAGAATGCCACTCTTTACTAATCCTGTTACCTGTCTGTGCTTACAAGTCTTAGACAATCACTTCTAGTATCTAAGTTCATTTATGAGCTTCCTGTACAGCCACATAAGTCTCTTTAGACCTATCACAGTTCCTTTTTGTATCTGAATTTTTTTATTGTTGTTACAATTGTATTCTTTCGAGCATCCCATTCCTAGTGAACTGACTAGTTTTTAAGATGCCTATTCCGGATTCTTATTTCAACTGGCATATTGTATATTTGTGCCTCCTTCTCCATGTCAGCCCATTTAGGACTAAAATAAGGGAGATAAATTCTAGTGTTATGTTCTTAATAGAATTCTGAGTGTTGAGCTGTTTTTCAATCATGTCTTATTATTTGGGATCTGCTTTGGGTTTTCTTGACAAAAATATTGGAGTGGTTTGCTATTTCCTTCTCCAGTTCATTTCATAGATGAGGTTATTGAAGCAGACAGGGTTAAGTGACTTGCTTAGGGTCATCCAGCTAGCAGATATCTTGAGGCTTTCTTTGAACTCAGATCTTCTTGACTGATAGAGCCTGTTACTCTTTCCACTGTGCCAATTACCTGCTCCAGAGTCCTGGATAATGACACATTATTTTTATTACTATTTATTAGTCTTTCTATTAATACTATGCATACTCTATTAATATTGCACTAATAATATTAACAATACTAATTATATTAATTGTATTATATGTTTTATGTAATTTATGTATCACATATTTATTTTTATATAATTATATGTAATATACATAATTTATATATTTAATTATGATATATAATTATTAATTAGTAATTCTATTACATAATAATATTAAAACTGACATTAACTGTGTGTTATCCAGAGCAACCCACTTAAGTTTTATGTGCTATTTCAATATCAGTTATATGGTAATCCTCTCATAGAGATGGTCAGGAAAAGCTTTATCAAGCAGGTAGGATTAGCATTGGGTAATGAGGAACAACAAGGAAAGATATTCTGTGTGAGAAGAATAATGGGTGGGCAGCTAAATGGTGCAGTGGATAGAGCACCAGCCCTGAAGCAGGAGGACCTGAGTTTAAATCTGGTCTCAGACACTTAACATTCCCTAGCTGTGTGACCCTGAGCAAGTCACTTAACCCCGATTGCCTCAGCAAAATAAATAAATAAAATAAAAATTGAGTAAAAGTAGGTAGGTAAAAAAATAAAATGTAAGGCAACTTCAGATGACAAGATCATTTTGGCTGCCCTAAGGGCAGCTAGTGTTAGAGTGGTTAGAGCACCCTATCTGGAGATAGGAAGACAGAAATTCAATTCTGACTTCAGATAGTAATTGTATGTGTTAGATACTATTTTGCATGTAGAGGAATGGGGCTGATAAAGATGTAGAGGTAGATGAAACTCAATTGACAGAAATCCTCCAACTTCAGGCTGAGGAATCTTGACTTAACTTCACAGCCCTAAAGACAGAGGCAGCCAATCATGGTTCACCACATTACTGCCCCTTTCCCTTCTTACCATCATATCTTATTATTATTATTATTTTGCTTTTTGCTGAGGCAATTGGGGTTAAGTGACTTGCCCAGGGTCATACAGCTAGGGAATGTTAGGTGTCTGAGATCAAATTTGAACTCAGGTCCTCCTGACTTCAGGGATGGTGCTCTATCCATTGCACCACCTAGCTGCCCCGCCATCATATCTTATTGAACCTGAAATCAGGGTTTAAATAGGTCCGATCCCAGCAGTGTCACAAATTCACCAGTAATAAATGGTGATGGAGGTTGGCTGCAAATGGTCAGAAATACTGTCCCAAGTCACAAATCTGCCGACCATCTCCTTGATGGTCTTCCTCAACTTCTTCCTTGAAGAATAACAAGAAAAAAGCTGGAAATCCCCAAGAGAAAAACTGTTAGATTTAAGATATCACAGGACCCTGGGCCATTTCAGGAAGGTCCTGCTCCCCCCCCCTTTCAGGTTATATTGTTTTTAAGCAAGACTACATTCACCTTAGAAATGAGAACACTTCAGCCTGGGGATGAATACTGATTAAGGGAACGAAGTGGGGCCAGGGGACCCCAAACTGCATAATCAAGGCGATGATTGATGGCCTATCCGTGACTTTGAGACAGCATAAAACTCCTTCAGTCACAGAGAAAGTGTTTGTCACAATGTCACAGCCCCTGCTGCCTTGCCGACTGACGTTCAAAATGGAAGAATAGTATTAGGAAGAGATACTTGCAAAATGACAAAGCTGTCGCTCCCCTCCCCCTCCCCCACGCCCTCGCCGCCTCTACTTTTGCCCAATACTCCTCCGCAAAGGTTGCCACGACAACAACTGGCATCCAATCCTGGAGAGGGTCTGGGACGTGGGAAATCAGCAGTGTTTGGGGGAGGTGGGGGAGACAGCCAGCGCCGTCGTGGGAGGCAGAAAAACAGGTGCTTCCAAGTCATTTGCCACAGATCTCCGGGTCCCGTTGCCCTGCCACCCTGGTGAATCCAATCTCACACAGGCCTGCTGTTAGAAAATTGGAAAACTACCATGGTGCAACATTCTGTCCGCTTAATGCTACTCGACGGGAAGAGCTTACAGGAGTCTTCTGATGAATACTGAGCATCACTCTAGCCTGAGGCAAACCCGGGAGAGGAGGAATGAATCTTATACCATATCATAGGAATTTAAAGATGCAAAAACTCCCAAACAAAAGCCTAACGTCATGGAGATCTCCTGTTAATTCTACCTGATTCATTCCTTTCTGCTGATTTTCCTATATCTTGATATATTCTAGAAAATATGGATTTTCTGTATTCTCATTCTAACTCCTAACTAGCGTTAGGCTTCTTTGAGGGGCTAGGTGAGTATTAGCTCCTAGTGTGGGAGAAGAAAAGACAAATGAATCCCCAAGAATCCGGGCAGTTCTTAAACTATGTTATTATGCAAATCTATCTTATGTGTCTCTAAATTTATTAACTACATTAGAGATTCTTGTTTCGGGAAATCAGAATGTTAGGTAGGACTGATAATACAGTTCTGCAAAGAGTAGCATAAAATAGGGGTACATAGGAAATTAGCATGGTTAGGGAGCAAGCACCATAATCACTCTGCTTTATGAGAAGCAGGGGAAAACAAACAAACAAGCAGACAAAAACATGCTTTCTTCAGGGCTCTGGATGCTTTTGGCCTACTCAGGCAGGGAATTCAACCTGGCACATACCTGCTGGTGGAAAATTAGAGAATGACCCCAGTGATCTAGGGGCATCTGATTACCACTATCCCTCTATTTTTACAGATTTGCAATAAAAAGAGACCTTTGAAGTCATCTAGTCTTATACTCTCATTTTTACAGATGATGAAACTGAAGATCAGACTCAAGTCAAGTTAGATGACAGCCAGGATTATGTAACTACTAAATGCCAGCGCCAAGACTTGAACCCAGTTCTTCCTGTTTTCAAGTCCGCCATTTATTATGTCATTCTGTTGAGGCACAGAGAATTAATACCTTGCTCAATATAACATATTATATATTATATATAATATCATAAATTATAATATATATAATAACCATAGCTAGTTCATCAGTGAGGTGATATTAGCTAAAGGAGGGAGTAAAGACACATTATTGAAGGGCTACTTCTCCTAGACCTTTTTTTTTTTTTTTTTTTTTTTTTTAGCTTCTAGCAGTTGCAAAGAGTAGAAAAAAATGGCCCATAAAGGGAATTGGGCACATGTGCAACCACTATCATTTTGCTATGTATAATGGCTTCTTCTGTGTGGGAGATGCTAAGGTCCTGCTTCTGGGAAAAGCCAGTGATGGCTGGAGCAGGTGTGGAGGTTTTTCATTGGTCTGTCCCTATTTGGATAAGAGGACATCCCACTTTTTTTGACTGTATGGTTGAGCTGTTCTTATTTTAAAAATAACCTGAGGGCTCAGCACTTGCTGTGGCTTGACATTCATGTTTGAGAAAGGCGTGACATTCATGCCTTATACCATCTGGCAAGGAGGATGGATCTTAGTTTCTCTTTTCTACTGCTCCACCTTGAGGTCATGTCATCTTACGTCATGGGTCTGGTTCTTTGTCCTTTTCATTCATTCTTTTCAGTTCTACAAGAAATAAAGACACCAATCATATTCCAGCATATGGACCACAAAGTTTTGGGAGTCCAGGAATACAGACTTCAGGGGTTAAACCAAGCCTTGCAGTGAGACACTCAAGAAAATCTTGGAATTCTAGTCCAACAGAACCCAATGATGATGCTAACTCTGAACATGAACTCAGGGGGTCCAATGACTTGTAGAAACTGAGTTAAAGTCTGATCCTAATCCTACTCCCAACAATCTAAAGTTCTTAGAAGAAATGTTTTTTCATTTGTTATTGTTTTATCTCTTAAGTAAATATCCCTTTGCAAACGCAAATGCAATATTAAGCAATTAAATAGAAGTGGGGTACAAGTAGTCACAAAGCCCCTTAAATAGGGGAATCCAACTTTCATCTTCCCTGGTCTATGAGACTAACATTTTCCTGGTGACCCAAAACTGAACCAGAGGGGAGTCAATGCTGGGTTGAGAAAGGTAGGAGCTGTAGATCAGAAAACAGTTTCAAGTCTGTGTACATCTTTCTCCAAAGGAAGTCCAAACCCAATCTGAATTCAATATTTCTTCCCAGAAGTCTAGTTTCTGTAACAGCTGTTTATAAATATTTACCTTCACATTTCTAATGAATAAGACTTAGGCTGCACATGGAGACACTTTAAAATATAAATATTCATTTGCTAAGCTCAGTGTCTGGAAGTTGTTTTGCTGGAGGACACAGAATTCCATGCTGTTCCAGGAGGAAGGGAAGGAAGCATCTCAAGGGGTTCTTCATCTCTGTGTTTCTTAGAGTTCCTACAGTCATTGCTTCCCTTTTGACTTCATTTACCCTAAGAATTGGTTCATGGCCCCAGACTCCTCTCTTCCCAGTCTTACCTGAAGTCTCAGAGTGAATAGGCCCTGAGATTTGACCATCATTGTCCTAGATTTTTGTCTGAAAGCCAGGAAGGCTTGTTACAAATGAGTGAAGCACAAATTATAAAGTAACCCTTCATAAAGTCAAAGAAAAAACAAAAACAGCATCCTGGTTGGATAATAAGCACGTCTTATTCTATAGGGAATGATGTATTTTCTATTTAGGATGCATCAATCTAAGGTATATATTTCAGTAATTATTATATTTGGTATGAAAATTTTTCCTATAAACTGTCAATATATCAAAGTCTTGAGATTTTATAGATATGTGAACTCCCTCGATGCAAAGATAGATATAAAAATAACTTTATACAGAAAGCTAAATGCAAGAGTGACTACAGTGTTGGATTCAGGAGGATCTGAGTTCAAATCTCACCTCAGACATCATCTAGTCATGTAACCCTGGGAAAATCACTTTTTCAGTTTTTTTCTTTTATCTGAAAAAATGAGAATAAAAATAGCATCTACTTCTCAGTGCTTTTGTTAGGATATGGTGAGACAGTATCTGTAAAATATTTGCAATGCTTAAAAGTGCTTTCTAAATGCTAGTTGCTATATAACACTTTATATATATATGGCCTCATTTGATTCTTACAACCCTTTGAGGTAGGTCATCTTATTATCTCCATTTTACAGATAAGGAAACTGAGGCTGAGGGTGAGTACATGACTTAAGAATTCACGACTTAAAGAATCCAAGTCAGGATTTGAATTAAGATCTTTCTGACTTAAGGGATAGCTCTCTATTTACTTTGTACAACCTAGCAGGTAAAATATGTCACCTTTGTTAAAAGTGATAGTTTTAAAGCATTGCCAGGGAATCAGATATATTAAGACAATTCCCACCATCACAAAGCTGTCAGTGGGAGTAGCTTTTTGTTGTTGTTGTTCTTGACTTGTGAATTCATTGGTTTAAAGAACTCCTGATATGATAGGAAACTTCCCCATCTGTCATGTAACTAATCCTAGGGAGTAGTAGGTTGGAGCACAGAGGTTTATGAGAAAGGTTGGACAGCTTCAGTGTGTTAGAGACAGAATCTGAGATCTGGCTATTCTTCTTCCCACCTCCACCAAACACCCAGATTTCTTTAAATTATGCTTACACTGCTTACCATCTTAAAAAGCCGAATATTCACCCTTGAGCTCTAATTATCAATTAGGGTTAAATGATTTCTCCAGAAAATACTATTTCAATTTCCAAAATATATGAATATCAAAATCTATAAACCAGTTAGAAGCTGGGGCAGCTAAGTGGTACAGTGGATAGAGCACCAGCCTGGAGACAGAAGGATGTGAATTCAAATCTGGGCTATGAATTGATAAGACCTGAAGTCAGATACTTATTAGCTACATGATTCTAGGAAAGTTATTTAACCTCTATCTGCTTCATTTTTCTCACCTGTAAAATAGGCATTTTAATAGAACCTTATCCTAAGCTTGTTATGAGAATCAAACAAGATAAAATGTCATGTCCTTTGTATACCTTAAAACACTCTGTAAATTTTAGCTATTAATAGCTAGTATTGTTTTTTGAAACACTTATTTTTGTAATAGTAAGAGAGAGTAAATGAAGTACATGCCCATTTTTTGGAGAAATGACTAAACAGGTTGTGGTACATGAATGTTTCTATGCAATAAGGAATAATGAACATAATTGATACCAACAAATTAAAAAAATCCTTATACCAAACTGCTTCAGGGTGGAGTAAGCAAAGCCAAGAAAACAATATATACAACTAAAGGAATTTAAATGGAAAGAATAACCACTACAAAATATTTTTTTAAAAAAATGAATATCATCTATTACAAAGATAAATTTGACTCCAAAGAACAGAGTGAAAAATATCTTTCTCTTTTGCACTACACAATGATTTGTTATGGTTGTGGATCATTTTATATAATGGAAAGTTTTTTACTAGTCTGTTTTCTTGAGTTATTTTCCCTTTCTTTTGTAAAATCCTGTACTATAAGGGAAGACCTTTAAGATTATGTAAAGGAAGTTATAGAAGGGAAATCTAGGTATGAAAAAACAAAGATTTTAATAAAAATCTATTAGAAATGTTTTTCCTATTCAATTAAATTTTATTAAATTTGTCCTGTTGTTCTAACATATTTGTATATCTTCTGAGTACTGTTTCTGCCATCTAGCATTTTAACTGTGCTTAATTATGTTTTCTCAGTCACAAATTTAATCCTTACCTTCATCCAAGTCAGTGATAAAAATCTGGACAGAATGGGGTCATGGACAGAGCCCTATGGCAGACCACCAAGGATCTTGCTCTATGTTGCCATCAGTCTTTTAATTACCACTCATTATGTCTAGTTGTTTAATTATCTCTGAATCCAAATGAACTATACTATGACACAGTCTATGTCTTTCCATATTATTTTCAAGAATATTATGAGGATTTCAGTATCCTAGAATCTGAGAATTAGTGGAGATTTGAGAAGCATCTACTTCCAACCCATACCTAAAATGAATTACTACTAAATCACTCCCAGCAAGAAGATACCTATCTGAATTTAGAGCCCAGAAAGATTTGGATTAAAATCTGTGTGGATATATGTGTTATGTGTATATATTTGTGTTTGTTTCATACAAACATATATATATATATATATACATATATATATATATGTGTGTGTGTGTATGCCCCTTGTTCAAATTTGGACTACACTACTTATTAACTATATGAAAATATGTTTTCAGGTAAGTCCTGATTTGGAAGGAAACTTCATCTATCTGTGAAACCACACACACACACACACACACACACACACATTATGCCACCTCACCTTTTTGAGCGTCAGTCCCCTTGTCTGAAAAAAAGAGCAATTTCAGATTAAATGAACTCTGAGATATCTCTAAAATGCTAACTTCTTTAACTTGACCCACAAGGATTCTAATTCCAGTTTCACTTCATTTAAATCTTCTCAATCCTTTTTTTTAAATTAAAAACATTATTTCATGTTTTTTTAATAAAAAGTATTTCACATAATCTCCTTGAAGACTTCACAAATTGTAAATCAGAAGAAAAATAGAAGGGGATGATAAATATGTCAACATAAAACATACAGATGGAACAAAATGGAATTAATATGTGAAGAATCTTTTGGAATTAAATATAGCAGAATTGAAAAGACACCTATCTATTAAAATAGCTGGGATACAAGGATAATTGTCACCCATATTTTTCCCCCCAGAAGGAGGACTTTGTAATGGAAATAGAGAGTTGGGGGTTTGGAAAGAACATAAGCCTTCATAAACATGACTTCAAAGAAAGTTCCAGGACTTTGATCCAAAGGGGACATTTCTTTTTCTGCATATATAGCAGTTTATAATGCAAATCCTTGGGGGAGGGGGAATATTAGACTCAGAGCAACCCAGAAAATGCAATGACCACATGGCAGCTGCACATTAAAAAAAAATAAGGAAAATGGCAAAAAAAAAATTAGCTCAGTAGAAGGGAATCCACAGAATAATAGCTTTATCTTCTAGGGAAGACAATCAATCCTTTACCTGCCCCAAGGAGGAAAGACAGTAGGTTAAGAGTGCATATAGATGTAAAGGAAAATGTGCCTACATCACTCACCTGAGAAAGAGTATAAATCTCAGAAAAGGAGATGATGGGAAGGAACGGCCAGCTTGTCAAACAAGGAATTTTCTTTAAAACGTTCTTGAGAAACTTTATGTCTCTACTCACAACTTCACACCTCAGACCCTGGAGTCCTTGCTTTCTGGGAGGACTGTGAAATCTTCATTTGCTCACTCTCTTAAAGGAGGGTGGGAAGAAAAGTGGCAGTGAGTGTCCTCTCAGATGTTTCTTTCTTCCCTCTGTGATATGAAGGGATCAGCAGAGGTGGAATTAGACATCTAAGTATGACTGGGGGATAGTGGGAAGAATGAGGGTCCTCAGACTCAGACTTTCAGCTTCCTGGTTAATGAAAGGGATAGGGAATTATATTATTTTAAGGGCTAGCTTGCATTTATTTAGATCTTTAAGTTACAAAGTACTTTCCAAATATTATTTCATTTAACCCTCATAAAAACTTTAGGAAATAGATAATATCATTATACTCATTTTAGAGATGAGGATATTAAGACAGAAACAAGCTAAGTGACTTGCCCAGAGTCACACAGCCAAAAAATGTCCTAGGTAGAATTGAATTCAGGTCCTCTTGACTATTATGATGGCTTGCTAGTGGGTCTGCTTTCCTCAAGTGTTTCCCTTTCTAATCCATCCCCCATTCAGCCACTAAAGTGATTTTCCTAAAACAAAGGTAACATCATGTCACTCCCCTTCCCATTAAATTCCACTGCTTCCTTATTACCTCCAGATACAAAATGCTCTGCTGGGAATTCCAAGCCCTTTATAACCTATTCCCTTCCTACCCTTCTAGTCTTCTTATACTCTGTTCTCTAGCATTAGACTCCTGGATGTTCCAAAAACAAGACACTCCATCTCTGGACTCCCAGCGTTATCTCTGACATTTTCTCCCCTGCCTACAACACTCTTCCCCCTCTCCTCCAATTACTGACCTCTCTAACTTCCTTTTAGTCCCACCTTCTACAAGAGCCTCTCCACCTCCTATCAATTCTTGTGCCTTCTCTCTGTTAATTATTTCCTATTTATCCTGTATATATCTTGTGTATTTCCATATTTATATTTTTTGTGTATAGCTTGTATATTGTGTATATTCACTTGTGTGTTGTCCTCCCCATTATATTGTAAGCTTTGTCTTTCTTTGTATTCCCAGCACTTTGCACAGTATATGGCATAGTAGGCTCTTAATAAATGTTAATTGAGTGAATTATTGAATGAGTGACTCACTTTTCTACTTAACTTCAGAAAAGTCTCAGGTAATGGGTAGAGATGGAGTTGATTCATGACTAGGTATTGTCCTAGCAGGAATTAATTTTCAGCTCCTAAATAAGACATAGGAGAAGCATTTGTTGGAGGGTATGGATATGTCAAGAGGGTGGGGTGAGAGAGGTGAGGAAAACTAAAGAGAAGAATGGATGGTCACTGATAGAAACTGGAAGATTTCACATATTTTTCTAATGGCAGCCCTTCAATACAACTTCATACTTTGACAGTTTACCCAAGGCTTAGCCAGACCTACCTAGAAAGGATTTGAACTCAGGTCAAGAAGACTATTGCAATTGCTTGCTGGTGGGTCTGCCTTCCTCTCCATACCCCAATCCATCCTCCTTTTAGGCACTAAAGTGATTTTTCTAAAGCAAGGATAAGACCAAGAGGCAGATGGAGCCTATAGTCAGGAAAATCTGAGTTCAGATCTGACCTCAGATACTTTCTGGCTGTGTGATTCTAGGCAACTCATCATATAAGTTCCATTTGTCTCAATTTCCTGAATTGCAAAATGGGAATAATAGCAGCACAGTCTTCTCTGGGTTGTTATAAGGATCAAATGAGATAATATTTGTAAAGATGCTTAGCCACCTCCCTGTCATACCTGAGGCCCTTTTTGAAGGAATCTTTTTGAAGTTGTTTTGGGTTTGAAACAATCTGTAGGACTGCATTCACTCAAACTCATAGCTTGCATCCCTTTATGAATATATTTACTTTTAACAGTCAACCAGATGATATGATAAAATAACATGTAAAGTACTTTGCTAACCTTAAAATACTATGTAAATTCTGGTAATCATTATCATTAGTTCAAATAAAAGACATTGAATGAAATAAAGTAAAAATTAGTAATGTCTAAAATATTTCCACATAAACCTTGGAATACTCTCATATGTGTTTCCACCACTAATAGGAAGAATGGATATGCTTATAGAAGTACACATATAAGAAACCCATGAGTCCAGAGCCCACAAGAAGGTTCACTCAGATACCATACAACTATCTGTGTCTTCTGGCAATAGTATTTTATTGCTCCTTCTTGACCTGTTGCTTCAAGAATGTGGCATGTAATGTCTGGGGAGTAATACACGGATTATCTGGTGGCTACTACTAGTTTTCTCCCCTGGTCTTGCAGGTGCTGCTTTGGCAGCAGTTACCTTTGGGGTAACAGGTTGAGGAACCCCAGCTACCTGATTCTGGGTTTCAGCTGAAATTACCTGCTGAGGTCTTCTTTCTTTCCTATAAGAGAATTGACTCCACTATCTTTATCAGCCCAAAAGACCCATGCTATATTTTCAAAGGCTATATTCTTTTCTAAAAGCTTTTTGATTTAAATGTTTAAATAGAATTAGGTGCTAGTTATTGGCAGGGGGAACACAGGTAATGGAGACTCAAGGAGATGGTATTATATGACAAGTATCCTCCAGCTCCCTGAGTACCCTAGAATTCTGCAAGGGAGACATTTATTCCTGTCTTATTAAAATTAGTGAAAGTTTACATTTTTGAAAGCTTTGGGGAAAAAAAAAGACTTGAATACTTTCAGGTGAATTCTTTTATTAGATAATTTTCCTTCCCTGTCTGGATGGACATAAGAACAGTTGGAAAATGAGGCTACAGGAAGAGAACAAAAATGAGAAGGGGGACACTTTAAACTTTGTCCACATCACCATTTTGCCTTGAGCTAGACCTGCAAAAGAAAGACATTAAATGACACTGAGCTGAAGATAAAATAACCTACTTACACTTTGCTACCCTAGGCGAAAGCCCTCCAAGTGTCCTTGCTTGTCAGTTTTCCATAAGCTTCTTGCAGTCTGTCCATATTTTCTGAGAAAGGAATGCTTCAAATGTGTGTTCTTACCGTGCTCACCCAGAGAAGCTAATCTTCCTCAGGAATCTGTCATTTTCTGATGGGCTGTATTAATTGATGGGCTAGTATTTCAGATGAAAGGTGTCAGAGATAATATTTAAAAGATGTTGTTCTGTCTGGCGTGTCATTGGAGTGTGACATGACGAGAGGAACGCCATCCTGAGTAATGAGCCCAAATGAGCTCAAGTAGCATAATTTTGTGGAGCAGAGCAAAAAGACGAAACTAATATTATTACTGACCATAAAGTTGTTAGGGAGATATGAAGGTGATGTTAACGCCATCGAGCATTACAATCAAATCTCACTAACAGCATGTGAACCAGACTAATAAACTGTAGATTATATGTACCATGCATATTCATTCCTGCCAGAGCCCAGACTATGCACTGGCTGCAAAGGGCTTCAGAGGTTCCTGCTGGGGAAACCATCAGGATTGACTGAGCCGAAAAATGCCCAGGAAAATAACAAAACAAAGCAAAACCCATTGCTGGCAGTCCAGAAACTTTAAATGGGAATATGATCATTAGAGTAACGGGATAGAAAAAGTCACCTTCTTTCCAATGGCAATAGGGGGAAAAATAGCAACAATACAGATTTGTTCCCATCACAAATGGCCCCAGTGCTAATATAACACATCCCAGCTGGATTTCAATAGTGTAAAAAGCAGCCCGACTCTGGCTAGCACATGTGATGCAGTTTGCCATGTAAGGCCCTGGGTCTTGTTGCTCCAGCTTGCAAGCTTGCCAGCTGCAATTTGGGGAGGAAAAACAAAACCACAATGCACAGGTCAGCAAAAATGGGGAGCCTGGCTATGTGCATGCACACTTACTTCTGAAATGAAAATGAGTAGCAAGAGATGAGAGAAAGTCACATTAGCGTCCTGGGGTGGGGGAAGGAGCACTCTGGAAGTGATACAATTATACTATTTTTAGAAAAAATACTATTACAATTTCTTGGAAGGAGCTGTTGCTACCACAAAAAAAATTGTTTCTCTTCTAGTAATCTCCATCTTCTGAGGGTCCTTTAGAAGCCACTTATTAACATCATCTCTGATCCCCTAAAAGTCACCAGAATGAAATTTGATGTCCAAAAACTGTAAGAACTCTTAAGAACTTAGAATAAGTGTGTGTGTGTGTGTGTGTGTGTGTGTGTGTGTGTATGTATGTTCTAGATGCCTTAGGCAGCCTAGTGAAGCTTATGGACTCTTTTTCAGAAGAATGTTTTCAAGTGCATAAAATAAAACACATAGGATCACAAAGGAAATCAATTATATTCAGATACAATTATTGATTTTTTTAAAGTTCATGGATTCCAGATTAAGAATCCCTATATCAGAGGAAACCACTTCTGACTGCCTTATTGCAGCTATCACCAGGTAAGGTATTCCATAAAAAAAGCTGATTTTTGAATGTAATTAATTCAATTTATGTAATATTTTTCTAGGAAGATACTGCCCCCTTGAGGAAGATGGAAGAATTGATTACCTACTCCTCCCCAGGAAGGTCTCTGTTCCAGGGATATCTCATTTTCAAACTAGAAACTGTCCTACACCCCCCAACTGATTCCCTTCACCACCCTCATGGCCCATCTTGTTGGTTCTGCCCATTGGGAGTTGAGTCAGAATTATCCAAGAGTTTGGAAATGGGTGAACTATATTACCACAGAGTTGATGGCAATTCAACATTTGGGATCTTTGTTGGATATCAGGTCTTACACTAGTAATCAAATATAATTTTTGTTTTAAATACTGATTAAATAAAATTATTAACCCCTTTAGCCAGGTCAAAACAGAGGGAGAAACTGTAATAGAAAAGAAATAGGAAAAGAGAGAAATAGAAAAAGAGAGGATAGGGAGGAAAAATTAAATGCTAAAAATCAATGTCCTTCAAATCATGGCCCCTAGTGATATTTAAAGTATAGAAGTTATTCTCTGCTTTCAAAAATACTCCTGGTAAATTTTTAGAAATTATGTAGTATATTAGCTATAGCTTCACCATCCATTCAATATTTCTCACCAACTGTATTGGGAACATGAGAAAATGAGATTTAGAGAGATTTCCAGATATGAAATATTTATTGAGCATCTTAAGTGAGTCTAAGGCACTGTTGGAGGCTCTGAAAGATTTTTGTGTTTATTTTGGTGCAGAACTATGATTTCATCAGTATATGGAGCTCTAAGGTGGGTTTTCTCCCTCTCCTAATGAAGATAGAACTGTTCATAACTTTCAGTTTTAGAAAATTACCTAATGAGTAATGAAGTAAAAAGACTTTGACCAGCCAATTTATATCAAAGGAAGAACTTGAATTTGTATTGTATTGAAAGTGACCCTTTTTTGTTAAAGCCAAATCCTCTACGTGTGCTCTTGATCCCCTCTGCCCCTGTTTCCTCCAGCATATGGACCCCTTTATAATTCTCCCTTTCTCTTCCAATATACTGATTCTTTCCTTGCTCTCTTCAAATGTCCCCATGTCTCTCCCATCCTTAAAAACTCTTCAATAGACCCTACTGCCTTTGATCAATTGCTGCTATAATGTCCTCCAAAATGACCTCCCTAACTCTATTCTCTCCCCACTTCAACTGACAAAGTAATTTTTTATAGCATGTTACTACTCAGTGGCTCCCTATTACCTCCAGAATCAAATAAAAATTCCTGTTTGGCTTTCATGTATTTTCACACTCTGTTCCCAATGTATCTTTTCAGAATTATTTTTTTATAACTTCCCTGGGTTCTACAGTGAAGTCCTTTCTTTGTTCTTCACATACAAGCTTTCATCTTTTACTTCCATCCTTTTGTATTGATATCCCCATGTCTGAGATGAACTGCTTCTGCACCTCTACCTCAGAGACTCCCAGATATGACTCAAGCACCACTTTTTACAGGAAGCTTCTCAGGTTTTCTTCAATCACCAGTCCCCTCCCTCCCTACCTTCAAAATAATTACAAGATAGTTAGTACCTGGCATATAATAAATGCTTATTGATTGATTGATCCTGACACTGAGACCAACTCTCTATCTGATAAATATGCTGGTAGCTTGCAGCAGGGTTTTCTGTTTGTGGATATATTGAAATATTTTTCTTCTGGGTTCATGTCTTGAGACACTTTGTTATGATTAGCTAATTATGGTGGGATTCCTTTGGGGAAGAGGGGGAGAGGGAGGCTTTGTTTATTCTTTCAGTCTACTTCCTGATCTTAGACTTGATGGTATAACCATGCTCTGTATGGTACTTCTGGAAGGAAGGTTTGGACTATTCCTGTTGCTTTCTTAGGCTTTTGAATGTTGTGATATTCCCAGATCTCAGGGACAGCTCAAGTTGGGCACTTGCAAGCTTTTAGTTCTCCCACAAAGATCTGCTCCAGGACAAAGTGTGATCATTATCCCCCTCATCTGATTTATTGCTGAACTCAGCTACTATTAGCCAGCTGGGAAGCTCTGCTGATTCAGAGGAACAGAACTGCAGGTTCCCCTTTGGTCTGGGATTCCTGCCTTGTTTATTGCAGGCTTCAAACTGGGACTGAGAGTTCCCACTCTGCTCCTGGGCTCCAAGCCACACTGCTGTTGCTTGCTTCTGAACTTCCTTCTTTCTTATTACACTGCAGAGAGTCTATCATCCTTTCTCATGGAGATGTCACTGTAGGGTTCAAGTGCCTTCTTCAGACTCCTGGGAATTTGTAACATGGAACTAGTAGTGAGCAACAAAACTGCCTGTTACCACCTGCTCCAGGACTCTGTACGTGATGCCCAATATGGGTCTTGGATCTCATCTTGTCTGGGCACAAAGCCTCTCCTCGGGGCACACTCTGAGCTGCACCCACCACAAGTCTTTCTATCTTCCTCCCTCTCCAGACCCGAGCTGGAATAATAATGACTTTGTGACTTTTTTCTTGGATTTCTTTATGGGGATTTGGACCGGCATGTTTTCTAGATAATTTTGGAGATGATTTGGGGGCAGGGGCTAGGGTCAGAGGGAACCCATTGCAGTATTCTCTGCTAATATACCACCTGGAAGTTTTTAAAGAGTTATTGGTGACGAAGAAACAAAAATACTCACCATCTTCAGTGAGGTCCAGATAAGAGAGAAACCTTGCCCTACTCCACAGCTATATTCTTCCTCCATTCATCCTTCCATTTCCTAACTGAAGAAGTTCACTCTCAGTTAAATGAACTGATGCTAAGTGAAATGAGCAGAACCAGGAGTTCATTGTACACAGCAACAGCAAGATTATACGATGATCAATTGTGATGAACAATGAAACTATTCAGGCCAGTTCCAATAATCTCGTGATGATGAGAACCATCTACATCCAGGAAGAGGACTGTGGGAACTAAGTGTGGATCACAACTTAGCATTTTCACTCTTTCTGTTGTAGTCTACTTGAATTTTTTTCTCATTTTTTTTTACTTTTTGCTTTGATTTTTTCTTGATAATTGTATAAATATATATATGCATATATTGGATTGATTTAGCATATATTTTTACCACATTTAACATATATTGGATTATTTGTTTTCTAGAAGAGGGGGTGGGGGGAAAGGGAGAATTGGAATACAAGGTTTTGCAAGGATCAGTGGTGAAAAATTATCCTTGCATATAGTTTGAAAATAAAAAGTTTCAACCAAAAATAAAAACAAAGTTTACTCTCCTTGTGTACTCAACCACATCCACTAACCCAACATCCAACCCAACAGTTCCATTTCATTAAAAAGTAATTAGAGGGAAGATACAGGTTTTCACTGATAAAACATGAATTCATATTTGCATCCTCTGTCATGACAGAGTTCCTGCTCTTGCAGTATATATTAGGCACTCAAACCTGGGACTAAGCAGAATCTCTCTTGCTGCTATTCGCCAAGAGAGTCCATCTTCTTACTCTATCTGTATAGTTCTCTAGAGTCCAGACCCATGATAGATTTTGAAGGAAGAACTGCTTTAATGATTCCTTTACTGAAGATGGCATTAGGGAATATGAGCTTGATCTCTTATCACTGAAATACCCTCTCAAGTTGCTTTTGAGAATAACTTGAAAGAATTAAATAATTTTAATTGAATAATTTATAGTGAGGCTTGGGGAATCTGGATCATGTTATTCCTATAGGTAGTAGTAAGCAACTGGATATATATTTTTTGGTCCAGGAGAGTAACAAAATCAGAGTAATTTTTTTAAAGGGAGAAATTAGATGAAGACAGACTAAGGAATGATCATAATGCTTTATATTTGAAGTGAGAAGGGATTGAGTTTGGAGGAGTCAGTAGTAATGACAATGTAGAGGACATATTCAAACTTTTTGAAAATAGATATAATAGACAAATTATAAATAGGTAGGACCTGGGGAATGTTTGGAAATTAAAGGTTTGGTATGAATAGGTATTGATTAAAAATGGTTCCAAGGTTTTGATATAATGGCATTATTAAAAAGAAAAGAAAATCAGTGAGAGGAATGTTGTCTTTGGTAAAAGATAAATAATTTTGGACATAGTAACTGACATCATAAAACATCAAGTCTATGTAATTTTCCCAACACACATCCTCCACGTTAGTTAAGTCTCTACATAATTTCACACATACACACATATATACATCCATGTATATATGTATCTGTATATGTTTATATATACATATATATGTATTTATGTATGCATCTTTAGTCATTTTTTCAATTGTATCTGACTCTTCATGACCCCATTGGGGTTTTCTTGGCAATGATACTGGAATAGTTTGCCATTTCCTTCTCCAGATCATTTTACAGATGAGGAAACTGAGGCAAATCAGGTGAAGTGACTTGCCAAGGATCACATAGCTGTTAAGTGTCTGAGGCCAGATTTGAACTCAAGAAGAAGATTCATCTTTACTCTAGGTCTGGTGTTCTCTCCATTGTGACACATAGCTGATACATACCCACACCCACACCGACATGCAGTTTGTAGGTATGCATATAGATATATGTACACACACACACACACACACATATCCCTTATTTACATTGTTTCCCTTATCTTAAATGCCTCCTCCCTTCCTTTCAATCTAACTAAAGCTTACCTATTCATCAAGCAAGGTTCAGCTGGAATCCTGTATCTTGCATGAAATGTTTTCTAAGAATACATTAATTTATTCAGCAAATATTTATTAAGCAAATATTATTCTAGTGGTTGGAGGAGACACACAATTTAGATGTGATATACTTCTTGTTTTCAATGATCTTGCAACTCTTTGCTGTAGACATTAAGAATAAGACACAAACAGCATTAAAATACACTAAGGGTAGAAGCAATCTGGTTTAATGGTTGGTCTTGACTCTATAAAGCCCTGGGTTCAGTTCTGCCTCAGAGACCCACTGGCTGTGTAGGCTAATCACCTAAAGCTCTCAAGACCACAAGCAACTCTTGAAGACAATAAGGTGAACAGTAAATGCTAATCTAGGTGAGAGAAAAAAATTTCCTTAATGGGTAGTTTCATGGTTTAAGGAAGCCACAGGTCCATTTATAAAAGTAAATATGGAGGGAGGTATTTGTATGTATAATTACATCTATATGTATTTATACAAATTCATATGTAGCCCATGTTTCAAAGACCATTTATATGACTCCTCTCATTTGTGGAGACTGATTTGTCATTGCTCTCTGACTATATGAGGCATGGAGTTAGTAAGAACTTGACAAAGAGAGAAAAGAGAAAGCTTACAGCTTTCAGAGAAAAGATAGATGATTCCATGCTTTCATCAAATCTCAAAGAGATAGAGACCCCAGGACAAAGATGATACATAAAGGAGCCTACACTTTGTTAATGTCCCACTTCCCATCTTTTCACATTAGAGTCTTTGGAGCATTTCTCCTTAGACTAGGAACACAGGCTAGGGGAATCTGTCTCCATGACTCCTTTAGATTACTTTCTGTCCTATGCTTTGGAAAATTAAAGTTTGAGTAAGCCCAAATTTCCCAGGGATTTTCAAGCAGAGCACTCCAATATCTTTACCTTATGTCTGCCACTCACAACAAGGTACAAAATTTAATCCATTATTTTCATCAATTCAAATCCTCAAACCTCACTATTCATCCACGCTTTGTTTTCTCAATACTATTTTTTTTTTAGTATTCTTTGTCCTAATACTATGAGAATTGCTTCTTAATCTATTTCCTCCCCTGATTACTAGTGTCAAATGAGCATAAAGATGTTCCTTTGTAGTCCAAGCAGTGACTACAGATTATAGGTTATTACAATTCCCCTTTTGCTTTTCATTCATAGCAATTTATATTTCGTCAGGTATCCAGAGGGGCCAACAGTAAAAACTTGTTGAATGAGTGAATGAATGTGCTGGATGATTGGAAGATCATTTCATTTGGGATTTGTGATGCATTATGTACTCAACACCAAATTCATGGATAGTCACTTCAACAGGAAAATGTGTTCATATTCAAACACATGGTACATGGAGGGAGATAACCAAGGGTGAACCATGAGAAAATGGCATATGGAAGTGAATTTGGTCATTAACTAGTTATGTTGACTGAGCAAGTCTCTCAATCTCTCCAGACCTCAGTTTTCCTTATCTGTAAAATAAAGATATAGGAATAGTTTACTTCCAATATTTCCTCCTAGTTCTTATAATGTAAAATTCTATGAAATCAGATTCTGCAGGTCCACCATCCTCAGACCTTTTTATTTAAATTGAGACAAACATCAAGGGTGGTTTTGAAAAGGAAAAAAAGTCATTGGCAAGCAATAATTATCTTGTGCCAGGTGCAAGTTAGGATTCTATCTATTTATGATGGTTTGGGTTTCTTGGCTAGTGATAGGGTTTTATGAGTTTCATGTAGACTTTGTAGCTTTCTCACTCATTGTATGACTCTTTTGGTCATTGGCAGACTGCCAGTGGGGAGTTTTCTACCTCCACATCACTACCAAAGCATTATTCTAGATCCAATTGGAAAACTTTCCAATGCCTTCCTATAGACAGATCGATAGGACTGCCTATTGCTTGGACAAATATACTCCCTATACAGTCGTTTTTCCTCCTCTTCCTATAACAAAATTTAGATCTTCAATCTTTTAATGAGGAAAGACCCTTAGACATCTTCTAGCTCAGTAACCTTCCTTTTACAGGACAGAATAATGGAGAGACTTCTGAACTTGAAATCAGGAGATATCTGAATTTAAATCTCACTTTTCATGCTTAGAATCTATGTGACCTTGAACAAGTCATCTAATCTTTCTGAACCTCAGTCCTCTCATTTGTAAAATGAGACAATAAAGTCCTTTTTATGCCCCATATATTTCCATCTATTAATTATTATCTTCATTGTTATCTAACAAAAATTGAGAAAATTAAAATGACAGAAGTAGGAATTGATTTCAAATCTTCTGAATTTAGACTTTTTCAGGACAGGGACTGTTTTGTTTTATTTTTAACTTATATCCTCATAAGTGGTGCTTATAGTGAAAGCTTAAGACATGTTGGTTAAATTACATTTTCTTTTCATTACAACACATTGCTTCTCCATCGTCTTACTTCCAAGGGAGACACCCCCTCATTTCTTCCAATTTTGTCATCTTGAAGAGTGAGATGAATGATGGTTATAAAACTCTCATTTATTTATAGCTCTTTAAGTTAAGAAAAGTGCTTTGCTCCCAATAATCATATAAAGAAGATAGTACCTGGATTATTATCATCACCACACCCATTGTACAGATGAGGAAAAAGGCTGAATGAGATAAAGAGGTGAAGACAATTACCTAGTATCAAAATTTAGTATCTGTCAGCTCCACAATTTTCAAAACCAGGTTTCATTCTTCTCGGTCCAGAACTCTTTTCAAGATACCAACTGCCTTTCTAATGAGGACAGAGGAAATTAATAAAGTCCACTCTCATGAGCTGAAAGAGTTCAATATTTTCTACAGAGAATGTCTATGCTTAATTCCATTAACATAGCAAAGGTATAAACCAAGCCTTGATATTCACATCTTGTTAAGGAGGGTGAGACAGTTCACAACTTTTATGCTTCAATGTAGTCTCAGTGAAGACTGACTCCTAATTCTCTGATTATCACTCCCTTGCTCTGGGCATGTTAGGGATAAGGAGTGCAAGTGTCAGTTAATTGATATAGAGAAATCTCAGATAAGGAAACTATCTTCTCTGCAACTTATAGTCTTAGAGGGTTGTCTTGAGATGAGAAATTTTAATGTGAAATTAAAGAAAAAAAATTCCTTAGTGTGAACTGAGAATGGGGAGCAAGAGAGGATTATGTTGATAATAAAGATTATAATAACAATATCACAATAATAAAAGTATTTTCCTGTATAAGGCCAGTCATAAAAAGCACTCCAAGTGGTTAGTCTCACAGCTAACCTCAAGTTTGTTTGAGAATAATTTTAAATTAAAGTATTTTGAGAGCAACCATTTCCCAACCCCCATACAAGTCTTGCTAGTCTAGGACTTATTCTTTCTTGTTAGGTGATCAAAAAGTACACTTGGAAAAACCCAGGAAAAATGATTTCATGAATAAACCATGCTAACTAATGGTATTAAGCAAAGCTCTATGTTCTTTCTTGAAAGAAGGAAGAGGCTTAGCTTCCTCCTGTGAAAGTGAGTAATCATTTGCTTTTGTTTTATTGATGAAGTTTTTAAATTAAAATGACCATGGGGGAAAAAACCAGGCAGGCAATGAAAACCCAACCGGGAATGCAATATGCAGAACTCATTTTCACATAGGCCTCCAAAAACAAGCACGTTTTCATACTCTAATGATGCCATGTGGTCATGGAGTCACAGCTGCTTTTGGCTTTCCAGGTGACAGCTGAGACTAATTGTCCTGTAGACCATCCCTCTTTAGACTAAGGGTTATGATCTTCTTGGATCTCAGAGGAGGTTCTCAACATGTATCAGTGACCTCCAGACCAAACCACTGAAAGGAGCTGCGTTTGGGACTGTTCTCAAAGAGCATTTGGAATTTTTTGCTGGCAAAAGATAGAGTAGTCCATCTGCTTTGGGGCCTTTGTTGCATTAGTCAAGTTTTACCTGCTCTATCCTCTGCAGTCTGCCTTGGCTTTCTATTTGCTTTAGAGTCCTTTTCACAGGACTGGCTTTGATCTGACAGGAATGATGCTAAATCCACTAACCTCGATGAACACCCCCCAGATTTCAAGTCAAAAGCAAAGGCAAAGAGTTTTTTCTGGAATTCACTTGACATCAGTTTTGTTTTCTACCTTTAGAACTAAAATTTAAATTTTGGTCCAAACACACCCAAAAGACACAAGGATAGGCAATCTGTCAGTGAACAAGCATTTATTAAGTGCTTACTATGTGTTAGGCATTGGGGATACAAGTACCATGAGAATATGTCCAGGAAAGCCTAATCCTCTGAGCATGCACCAGCCCATGGGGGAGAGGCTGAGGAACTGCTTCTAGAAAAGCATAATGACACCCAATAGAAGGATTCTTCTCCCTCATTAATGGTATACCCAGACATTCTGATTGTTTCAGTTCTGCTTACCACATAAAGAAGGGAAGTCTTCATTTCAATAGACTTAGGGTAAAAATGCCATTCACATTCAGAGAAAGAATTACAGATACTATAAATATGGATTGAAGCATGCTACTTTGCTTTTTTTTCATGGTTTTTCCCTTTTGATTTTTCTCTCATGACATACTAATATTGAATGTATTTAAAATAGTTATGCATGTATAACCTATATCAAATTGTTTTCTGTCTTGGGAAAGGGGAAGGTAAGGGAGGAAGGGAGAGAGAAAAACAATTTGGAACTCAAAATCTTACAAAAATGAATGTTGAAAACTATATATGTAAATGGAAAATAAAATATTATTGAAATTGAGGATAAAAGAGAGAGAGAGAAAGAGACAGAGAGAGAGAAGTCTTTTCAGTTGGAGGATAAGCCAGAGTTTAGAATGCAATCAAAGGGCCCTAACCTGGCACCTGTTGTGGTGGTGATGGCTGCTGTTAATGTTTTCCTGTACCTTGTTTGGCTACCTACAAGTAAAGAAGACATGGAAAAGTCCTTTGGTTGGGGGGAAGCCTCTAGATTTTATGCTAAATATTTTCATTATTTCCTCTAAAAGGAAGAAGTTGGACTTGCTGACCTCGAAAATCATAGAATTGTAGATTTAGGGCTGGAAGGGAGCTCAGAGTTCAAGCCCAATCCTTCACTTTTGTTGATGCACAGAGTAACTTGTTTAAAGTCCTATATCTAGTATGAGTCTGAGATAGCATTTGATTTTAAAGTCACATGCCTTAGCCACTAAGCCATGCTTCCTCTTATCTTACTCTTTTTCAACTCAATCTTTTTGCCTCTTTAAAAAAAATAGAACTATCTTCCATCTTGTTTTTTTTTAATTTGTTCTGTATGAATGTGTCTGCATATGTCATTTAATTGATATCCTTCTTCAACCCTCTACATTTACTAATTACTAAGGAACCCAAAGAAAGGCAAAAAAGCCCACAAAAATAATCCTTTCTCTCAAGGAATTTACAGACTAATGGAGGAGACTAAATGGAAATGAGTAGGGATGGAAGTAAGGTAATGGTACATCAAATAGTTTCTGTATAGATTTTTAAGGAGCCCAGGAAGCCCATGAAGAAAAACTCATATTTACTAACTCTTCATTCCCTTTGTAATCCTATATTTTATATACATATATAAATATAATACATATAATATAACATATATAAGTCCGATACATCCTCCACACAAACTACCAAAGTAATTTTCTGAAAGCACAGGTCGCATCTAATTATCTCCTGAATAATAATAATAATAATAACATTTTTATAGAGTACTCACTATGTACCAGGCACTATGCTAAGCACTTTATAGATATTATATCATTTGATTCTCACAATGACCCTTAAAATAAGTACTATTATTATCCCTATTTTACAGTTAAGGAATCTAACTTATCTGAGTGTCTGAAGCTAGATTTAAACTCCTGTTTTCCTGACTGAAGGTCTAGCACTCTATAATTGCTTTAAATACTTAGTTGCCCAATAATAAACATTACTTTTTTGAGGCAATTGGGGTTAAGTGGCTTGTCCAGGGTCACACAGCTAGGGAATGTAAAGTGTCTGAGATCACATTTGAACTCAGGTCCTCCTGACTTCAGGGCTGGTGCTCTATCCACTGTGCCACCCAGCTGCCCCAATAAAATTTACTTTTGACACTGAAGGCTCTTTACAATCTGTTCCCTAGAACAGAAAGAAAATTCGTTTCTCTCCACTCACTAGATGATCCATTGATATCTGTCTACTTGCTCTTCCTCAAATATTGGATATTCGTTGCCTTTCTCTATGATTTTGAACTGGCTGTTTCCTAAGCCTAGAATGATCTTCCTCCTCACCTCTCCATCTTGAAATCCCTGGCTTCCTTCAAAATTCAGTTCCAAAAGGACATTCTTCAAGAAACCAAGTAATCCTTCTCAATAAGTCAAGGGCTCTTCCATTTTCTTTTGTCTCACATCCCTTTGGCAATCTTAGTGAAGTCTGAAGACCCTTTCTCAGATAAATGTTTTTGAATGCATAAAATAAAAAAATATAAAATTACCAAGGGAATGAAAAATTTGTAAATATAAGATTTTTTTCTTCCAAGTCCCTGAACTCCTTAAAATTTATGCAGAGACTATTTGTTATATGCTCACTTTCCTCCCATTCCTACTCATTTCCATTTAGTCTCCCCCAAAAGTATGTAATCTCCTTAAGAGAAAGCATTATTTTGTGGGTTTTTTGGCTTTCTTTGGTTTCCTTAGTAAACAATACAGTGCCTCAGTGATCAGTACAGAATAAGTTAAATGATTAAGAAATATTTGTTGATTGGTTGCTCTACAACTGAACACAGAATGTCATTCTTCAAGAATCTGGGATTTTTCATGACCAGAAGTTTATGTTTAATGCCACAAAGGAAGGAGAACTAGGCTTATGGTTCTACTCATCACATTGCATAAAGTACCTTTTTTCCCACTTCCCCATCATTGCTTTTCAAAAACACTTCCCCAATATAATGCCATTTGATTAGCTATCTAGATTGAATGTAGTCATGGAGTAGTTTTCTGTGTGCCTGTTGCCCTATGGGATTTATCCATTTCAGCACAATCAGCTGGAACTAATTAATTTAAGCTAGGTTTGGGGAGCACTAAGGAAAAATGGCCACCATTTCCTATTCTTTAATTTCAGAAATAAAGGCTGTGAATATAGAGCTTTTGAGAACCTGACTTTCCAATTAAGAATGTGACATGTTTTTAAGGATTTTAAATGATGGTATTTGTCAAGCTGTTTGTTTAGTGAACTGTCTGGGTGTGCAGTTACACTGGAACTGGCTTAATTAAGGTTAATTGATGCATAATTAGAGATGCTGCCAGCCAAAAGGAACACACTGATGGTGGAGTAGTGAGAGACCATTAGCGTCTAGACTGAAGGACAAAGCATCCCCCAAGAAACTGATTTAGAAGAAACTATCTCGGCACCAGCCCCAGAGACCCAGCTGCTTAACATTTTAAAGTGTAGCATTGTTAAATGACATTCTTTCCTTGTGTGGATTTGACTTATTTAAAAGAAATGTTTCTCTTGACTACATTATATTTAACTCTTTACTGTCTTGAGGATTTGGCAACTTTCAAAGTTCTCATATTATTTGAAAGTGGGAAAAATGATTATGAAATTGGTGGTTGAGTCATTAGCATTCTTAAATTATCCTCAACTCAACCCAGCAACTCTACTTTGTAATCCTTTATTAAAACTGGGAAAAAAACATAAGGGGGAAATAACATATGGACCTGTTAGTAATGCAGAACTATGATTATAGCTAAGAAGGTGGAAACCAACTGATTAACACTTCCATTGAAGACAAATAGAACAAGAAATTTTAGTGAGATTTAAGTTAGATAAATATCAAGAATTTTGTGATACTAAGTCCATGACAGCTTTGACTTGGGTTAATGAAGGAAATTGTAGAATCATAAGGAATATGCTTTTACTTTTATTTATACCTCTAGAACTTAGTCCAGCACATAAGTGCTTAATATGTGCTTAGTAACTGACTGACTGACTTTAGTATGGATCAGAATTGTAAATAGAATAGGGTGAATGGGGCTTTGCACCAGGGCTCTGAAATTCAAGAAATTCTCCCTGGGAAGATGTGCTTTTTCTCACCAATTACTGCTGTCTCCTCCCCTGTTTCTGCCAGTCCTGCTGTATGGGACCCTACAGTTCACCCCTACCTCATCACCATCAAAGTCCTGTCACTATGGCACTTCTTTCCAGTAGCTCATCTTTCTCTCCTAGAGTTGAAGCTTAGATGCTCTTTTGTCCATTCTCTTATCATGTCCTCTCTGACAATCAGATCATCTTCTTGTTGATATCATCTGATTCCCACTCAAATGAATTTTACCTGGGTATTTTTACTCAATCATGTATAGGTATAACTCTGCTCTGGGGAATTTTATAAAAAATAAATATTATCATCTATCCAGGATGATTTAGGTATGATCTTACCTGGAAGGATTAGAATCTGACTTCCCATGAATTTTCTTTCCTAAGTTATATCTTGCCCAAACTGACAATGATTAACTACAAATTGTAAGACAGCTATTTGGCACTAGAAACTACAGGAATATTAGGAATTACTTCAGTTAACTTTTACAATTTGTAAAAAGGCAGCTTTTGTTTTTAATCATAGGGAAATTTAAAGTCATTATGACTCAAATCCTTTAAAGGAGAAATTATTTACCCCACCAGTATAATTTGGATATTGGTAAGAGATACTTCCTACATCTTCATGCAAAATTAAATATGAGATTCATTGTGCCTTGGAGCAGTAACAGTCTAGGGGAAGAGAAAACATGCTTACTGTTTTACTGAACTTCTGTGGTATTAGATTTTGGCAAAAAAATGTCTTTGAATAAACACAACTCTCCCTGGGACTATTTGCTATTGCTTCAAGTACAAATGGAAATATGAAAATTGTACTGAATCATGAATCCAAGATCATTTCTGCTCTATGCCAATGAACTGGCCATTTCCCTTCTTATAAAAACCATGGATATAATAAATAGAAAGGGGCAGCTAGGTGATACAGTGGATAGAGCATCAGCCCTGAAGTCAGGAGGACCTGAGTTCAAATTTGGTATCAGACACTTAACATTCCCTAACTGTGTGACCCTGGGCAAGTCATTTAACCTCAATTGCCTCAGCAAAAAACAAACAAAAAATAATAATAATAATAAATAGAAAGGCAGCGTCCAAACCAGGAAGGCCTTCCTCTGACTCCTTCCTGCTGTGTTGATCCCGGGCAATTCATTTAATCTCTCAGTAGTGCCAAGCAACTATCTGAGACTATAATTTGCAGACAAGTCACCTATATAAATTGGTAGAGGCAGTTTCTTTTTCTGAGATTTCAGCTTACTCGGAGGCAACTAATTAACTCTGAGTGGATAGATAGCTGGGCCTGAAGTCAGAATTAAAATCTGGCCTCACTTACTAACAATGAGACTCTGAGCAAGTCACTTAATTTCTGCTTCAACTTCTTTAACCTTACATAAAATGGGGATAATAACAACACTTATATAATAGTGTTGTTGTGAGAATAAAATGAGATAATATTTGTAAAAACACTTTGGATTTATATTTATCCTCCTATTTATCTTTCAAATAATAGTTAAATAATAGATGCAGTTCAATACCAATTCCTAAAAACTGGGTGAGTCCCATTCCTGGTCCAGAGTTTGTTCAGCCTCCATGTAAAGGACAATTAGTGCCTTTTAATCTCTTTTTGTATGATTACAGTGGATATTATATCTCAGGAAATTTTCTTCTCAAATAAGGCATTCTTAGGTATGTAAAGTATTTTGTAAATGTTATCTATTCTGAGCCATAAAATAGCCCTGCAAGTTAGGTACAAATTTTACAAATAGAGTCACAAAACTAGTAAGTGTTAAAGATGAGATTTGAACTCATGTCTTCCTGATTTCAAACAAAATTCTCGCTACCATATTACACTATTGTTAAAATGCCATCTTCACTTATAAGGACTGAGATCACCACTGGTAGATTCATCTTGTAGATTACTGTGCCATTTCCTGAATGGAAAGTAGATTTCAGACTGAAATTTTTGTGTGTGCTAAATATATGGATCACAGCAAAAATGAAGCTGATTGTCTTCAAACTTATTTTTGAAGATGCTAAAGTCATTTCAATAAAGGCAATTATTACTTATCTAGAATTATCATAGAATATGTGTAATGTAGAAAGATTTGTTAGCTGATTTACTGAATCAACAAATATCTTAACAACAAATATGTGCCTGGCATTGTTCTGGAAATAGGATACAAAGATGAAAAAGATACAGTTCAAAACCTCAGAGTATAAAATTTTACAGGAAAAAGAAGACATAGATACAAATCTAGATCCAAAAATATCTTGACGTGATCTGAATCAAACAAGATGGAACACTAGAATCAATGTAAATTGGGCTCAAAAAATGCAAAAGTGAATTCAAGTCAAGGAATAATTGTTAAGCACCTGTTATGTACCAAGCACTAGGCTAAGTATTGGGAATACAAAGGAAGGTTAAAAAAAATTGCTGAATTCAAAGAGTTTATTATCTAATGCAAGATATTATATCCAAACAACTACATAAAAACAAGATATATTCAGAATAGATTGAAGATAGAAGACGGGCACTAGCATTAAGGGGAGCTGGACTTCCTAAAGAGGATGCTATCTTCAAGGTGAACCAGAAGTTGGAGAGAAGGGAGACAGGTCTAAGCATGAGGTACAGTCAGAGAAAATACTTAGATTTTGGAGTCATGTGACAAGAACAGCAAAGAGACTAGTAGAAGGGTGTAAACAGCAAGACTAGAAAACAAGGCTTTAAAACCAAACGAAGGATTTTGTAATTGATCTTGGAGGCAATGAGGAGCTATTAGAATTTATTGCATAAGGATTGACATAGTCAGATTTGTAGTCTAGGAAGATCACTTTGACAGTTAAATAAATAATGATCTGGAATAGGGAGAGACAAGTAGCAGGTAGACCAATAAGTAGGCTGCTGCATAAAAAATACATAAAAATCTAAAGGTGAGCTGATGAAGGACTGCACTGGGTTGATGGCAATGTCAGAAGAGAGAAAAGGATAAATATAAGAGGATATACAAAAGTAGAATAAATAGATGTTGGCAAAATATTGGATGAGCGAGATGGGAGTTAGATGCCAGAAAATACTTAATTTGCAATCCTTGGTGTAAAATGAAGAAGTTTGTTTAAATAACAGTTCTATAAAAAAGACCTGGAGATTTTAAGTTCAATATGATGCAACAGTGATATCTAACAGCTAAAATAACAAGAGTTAGGTTTGGAGAAGAAAAGAGGGCAGTTTTTAGAATGGTGTTTAAGCATTTCAAGGGCTTTCTGAGTTACGGAAGGGATATAAACTTGTTCAACACTTGTTCCCAGATAGCAAAACTAAGGGAAATAAATGAAAGTTTTGCAAAAGGAACAATTGTAGGCTTGTTCTAATCATAAACATATTAAAAATGATAATTATTCTTTTCTAGTGCAGAGTTTGCAATGGAGGGGAGGGAGGAAAGAAGAACCTGGAACTTAAAATGTAACAAAAAGTAAATAAAATTAAATTTTAAAATGTATAAAATTTAAAAGAAAGAAGGACCACCAAAAAATCAAAAGATAATGTTTTGAAATTATAAAGAATAAGCATGGTTTTAAAGATGAGATATAAAAAGACACTCAGCCCTCTCATTTGTAGATGTAAGAGATTTACAAGTTATATAGAATATATTTTCAGATTTTTATGTATTAATTGTTATTATTTTCCTTCTATTTCTCTTTTTAAAAATTTTTAAATAATAATATTTGTTCTATGGGATTGCTCTTTGCAAAGGAAGAATAATGAGGAAAACCAGAGTGAAATAAAAATAAAATAAAAAAAACTGTTTTTACAATGATAGCTAGCCAAAAGTATATTGAAGTAATTGGCTCCCTATACTAAAGGTATTCAATAAAGACTGGTTAAATATTTGTCCAATATGTTGCATTAGATCTCCTATAGAGGTATAATTTCCATCGGTTAGCCTCTAAGATATAGCTCTGATATACTCTAGCAATTATAATATAAATTAAAGTATAATAAGTGAACAAAGGTCTAGGAGAATTTTGAGGAGACATTTCATCTGCCTGAGAGGGAACAAGGAAGATTTCTACTTCATGGAGAAAAGATCACCTGAGCTAAGACTTAAAGGATGTATGGGATTTCAACAAGTGAGGATAGTATAAAGACAGGCAGAGATACAATTGAATAGACCCTAATTATTAAATTTTTGGTGTGAGAATTTACACCTTAGAAATTAGCAAATATAGAAATTAGGTTTTGATTTATTGTTTTGTTGATTTCTAGACCTAATAAAGTGACGGGAAATCTTAATTATGAAGATTTAATTTTAAAGTGCATCATGGGCACATTTTTCCCACTACAGAGAATTGGTTATTAAAGATTTACCAGCATATCACTGGGTAGGGAGAAAGAGGAGAAAGACTACATTCTAGATGAAGAGCATAGAATAAATACATTCATAGAAGTGGGAGGGATAGAATGACCATAGTTTTATTTGTCTTCATTATAGAAAGTGAAAGATAATTTTGAGAAAAGATGTTGGAATGATCAATTAACAGAAATACCAAACACACATGATGTGGATTAACTATTTTTGAAGATTATGAATACCTTAAAGTATTTTCTTTAGTCATTTTCAATCATGTCTGACTCTTCATAATCCCATTTGGACTTTTCTTGTGAAAGATACTACAGTGGTTTGTCATTTCCTTTCCCAGTTCATTTTACAGATGAAGAAACTGAGGCAAATAGGATTTTAAAAACTTGTTAATGCCACAGGTAATAAGTGTCTGAGACCAGATTTAAATTCAGGGAAGATTGCAAGTCTGGAATTCTATTCATTGCTTCTCTAAAATGTATACTTTACGGAAATTTTTGGGAGGATATAAGCAAGAGGTTCATGATGGGTAGGCATTGATTTATAAGGCCTACAGTGTTGGAGGAGGAAGATGCAAATCTATAGCATCACACATCCAATGGATAATTGTATAATTAAGAACTCTAAATGTGAAGACTATGCTGAACAGAATGTCCTTATGCTGTTATTGTTATTTTCCTTCTATTTCCCTTATTAAAAATCGTAAATAATAATATTTGTTCTATGGGATTGCTAGTTCTTACTAAATGAATCTATAGAAGTAGGAGATATGGAAATCATAAGAATATAGTCTTCAGGGATGTTAGGGATTATTTAGTCCAATATCTTTATTTAATAGATAAAGAAACTGAGACCCAGAGAGGTAAAACATCCTGTTTAAGTTCACACAGAAAATTGGTGGCATAGCCTGGCATTTGATCTTGCTCTCTCTATTTCCTGGAAAATATTCTTTCCAACACACCAAGCTGCCTCTGATCAGACTTATGCTCTGTTGACCCTTTGGCATACACTGGAAGTCATTATCTGAACAAATTCTGGCTATTAATTTTAATCACTCATCTTGCTTTTATGAAAGTAACATACAGGAACAGTTCTGGTTATTTGAGCTTTCTACTTGTTCAGATTCTGTAGTCAGTAGATTTGTTATTGATTGATTGACTAATTTATTTCTAGATCTGAAGCCTTTCACAAGTCACCCATCTTTCCTTTTTCCTCTCATTTTAAATATGTCATGGTATAAGGGAATGCTGTGGTTTATGGAAGGTGTCAAATGAGATAATATTTAATTAAAATTAATTAAAATCACTAAGTACAGTGCTAGGCATATAGTAAGTGCTATATAAATGGTTGGTATTATTATTGTTGTCATTAGTATTACTATTATTATGATATAACACAACCTGAGGATTAATGACAGACTTGAAGACTTTCAGACAGGTTTTTCTCTCTGAATATCAATTATATAAATGAATTAAAACATGGATGTTAGCAGAATCAAAAATGATTCCAAAGAGGCAACAAAATAAGAAAGTAGACAGCAAGTCTTAAATGGTCAATTTAAACCATATTCATGATCATCATAAAATGAAATATGGCAAAAGACTTTTGTGATAAAGGTTAGTGATAAAATAATCTTAATTAATCTGTAGTAAATAATTGGCTCAGTGAACATTTATTGAGAAGGCATGAAAGTACTTTGTAAAACTGGAAGAGGTAGATAAAAACCATTTACTTTTTTGAGTGAAGGACATTCAATTTGGAAAATTTGATCCAAAGTTGTGGAATGGAAAAAGTCATTCATTCAATGATTCAGTTCAATAAATCTATTTTATTATGGGCCTGCTGTATACAAGGCACAATAATAAACATAAGGAATACAAATAGTTGTCATTTTAGGAATAAAAATAGCTACCCTTTATATAATGTTTTAAGGTTGGCAAAATATTGTACATGTTACCTCATTTGGTCTCTATAATTCTGTAAACTAGGTATTATTAATCTAAATTGTAACAATGGAGAAAACTGAGGCAGAGGGAAATTTTTCCAGAGTCACACCTCTGAAGTGTCTGAGGCAGTATTTGAATTCAGATTCCTAGCTTTAAAACATAGCATACTATATACCTTGAGAGCAGGGCACAAGCAGAGGTATTAGTCTTAGCCAAGAGAAGGAGCAGACATTTCTCAAAGTCTGGGACAAAAAAAAGAGAGGACTGGTGAAACTAGCAGTGTTTTGGAGTATGGAGTAGACCAAATTAAATTCAGTTCAACTATTTAATGATTCTTAGCATTCTCCTCCATTATGACTGACTCTTTGATCACCCTTGTGTCTGGGATCAGCTATCCCTCTCTTGTCTAGGATATTATAATTGAGGTTATATTCAGCAGGGTAATAGATTCAGAGCTTAAAGGACTATTACAGGTCAGCTAATACAAGCCAACTTATTTTATAGCTTAGGAAACAGACCAGGAAGGTCACTGAAGTAGTAATTACCTTGTATCTTAGCTCTCTAGTTGATGAAACTGGTAAGGTATTTTAGCCCTTCTGCAACTTGCTTTCTTCACCCTTCTCTTTTTGCACTGGAATTCAGAACACATGAAAAGTATTTGCTTCCTACATTTTCCTTCTTTCCTCAATAAATTCATTTTCTCAAGCTTCACATCTTCTGCCCTAGTTTGGGAGTGTTAGGATCACAAATTCTCTGACCATGGTCCTGAATATTTATTCAAGATCTGTATAGTTCCCTCCTCTCCCTTCCAATATATGTCAAAAGTTCCACATATCTTTTGATAAATGCATTCAGAATGAAGCAACATCTCTATAATTAAACTATTTTAAATGGAGAGAGTAGCTTCTCTTTTTTTTTTTTTTTTTTTTTTTTTTTTTGCTGAGGCAATTGGGGTTAAGTGACTTGCCCAGGGTCACACAGCTAGGAAGTGTCTGAGACCATATTTGAACTCAGGTCTTCCTGACTTCAGGGCTGGTGCTCTATCCACTGCGCCACCTAGCTGCCCCGAGAGTAGCTTCTCTTTAAAATATAGGTGGAGGAAACTTAAAAGGTTCAACTAATTTGAGGAGTGTTCTTAAAGACTAACAATTAAATCCACTGCATAATTCTGCCCATGTGATCCTTGGAGATACTTCACATCTCAGTTAAACTACATAGTAGCTATTGAACTACATCTGAGTCAAGAATTCCTTATATCACAGGTGTACGATGTCCCTGATAAGGAAAAATCCATAGTCATCATTATAGGAGAAATACTGTATTTGGGGCCATAAACTGACTCAGACACTTAATACTTATGTAACATTGGCCCAACAATTTAATGTACCTAGGCTTTAACTTACCCATCTGTAATATGGGCTATCCCAAAAGTCATGAATGTTTTAAGATTCAGTAGCTTAAAACTGCAGTATGATTCTTGGGACACTGTAGGAGAGGTTGAACTAAATGATCTCTAATTTCACTTCAAGCTGAAAATCCATAAAATCTAAAATACTAAATAGTAAAATTCTCTCTGTATGTCTGTCTGCCTTTCTGTCTAATCTCTTTGTGTCTTTCTGTGTCTCTCATATTCCTACCATATTTCTACCACTTTTTCTACTGCTGTCTTTCCCCCTCACTCCCTTCCTCCACCTCTCCTTCCTTCTTATATTTCTCCTTCTATCTTCCTCATTTCTCTATCTCCCCCCTTCCTTTCTTCTTTTTTTCTTTCTCCCTCTCTCCCTCCTTCTTCCCTCCCCCTTTTATCATATTCTTACCACATTTCTAATGCTATTTTAAAAAGAACCTTGCTCACAATTTACTGTGGATGCATTGGTTTCAATAAATTCTCTCTGACAATGACATCCAAGTACAGCATGACAATATTTCTTGATGGTATCCAAAGTGACATTCTGAAGGGACCTCTAATACTGAGGCAAGTAATTATTCTGCCTTTTTTTATTTTGTATGTTATTGATTTCACAATATCACACATAAATTGGTGCTGTGGGACAGTAAATGCAACTTGAGTATATAACCAATCTGAAAGTGGATCAATGGTCCCACAGCTAAGGCAATATGAATCCAAATAGACTTTAGATACTCATGTAAGAATTGTATTTTAAGTGTGCTTTCCTGTAGGTCTAAGAGACTGGCAATTTTAGAACTGAAAGGAACCTTGAATATCTAACACTTTTACTTTACAAAGGAGGAAAGGGAGTACCATTTTCATTTATTCTGAGTATTCATTAAGTACCTATATATAAGGTACCATGCCAGGTATTAGAGGACATAAACATTGTACCATCAAGGGACTCATATTCACTATACTAGAAGCCCCCGAGGGAGAATGCTTTGTCCAAGATCATAAATCTAGCTTGTTATAGAATGAAGACTAGAAACCAGATTTAATGACTCTAAAACTTGTGTTCTCTCCTCTCCACTGTGCCATCTCCTTAAAATCTCTGTCTAAGCCACTGATGTTTACATTGCCACTTGTTATCTCCTTTACATGGACACATGGCTTTTCAAGAGCTCTAACTTCTGTATTTTTAATAAGTCTCATGATTTCATTAGACTATAGAATTGCTGATTAGACATGTTTCTTTATTAATGGATATAAGTAACTAAATAGCAGCATAAAAAGGTTTCATGGAACCCAGAGAGTAACATATTTGTTCAGGGTCATATAGCCATATGTGTCCAAAGGTAGGGTTAGAATCCACATCTCTCTGGGTAGGGCTCTATCCACAAAGCTATGCAACTCACAAGTTCTGTATTAGATTACCTAACATTAGACTTTACTGAATAGATAGCAGGCTTGTGACACTTTTATTTGGCAGTAATTGCAAATAAAATCCCTGAGTTGCCTAATTATAGGCATCTCTGACATAGCTTAAGCTTTGTCTTAAGCTTAAGCTTAAGCTTAAGCTACTATTTATTTTAAAAATACATACAGAGCTTAAGCTTTTGAAATTATTCTATCTTATACTAATGAGAGTTTCAAAGATTTTTCTCAAAGGCTATATTTCAAAACTGAAGAGCCCATCCTCAATAGTGACAAATATCAGGATGTCTTGTCCTTTTAAAAACACTACTGGCTAATTGGTTGTCAAAACTATTGATTGACATCAAAATATAACCTGTATATCTTTGGTAGACAAAGCCTTCATAAAAATCCACCCACTATTTTATTTTTAAATGCCAAAATCTTGGTCCCAGTGTCCCTCTGGCTTTCTCTCTGTCTGCTTTGATAGTATGAAATTGAACTGGCTTGCAAGTTTGGGCCATAATTTGACATCTTATATCCATTCAGCAAAAGTAATAATAGCAGCATCATAGTAAGGAGAAAAAGATATCTGCACTTGGAATCTTAAGTCCAATCCTAGCTCCTTAGAGTCCCTTTATTTCTGTGTCTTAGACTCCTCATCTGTAAAATGGCAGTAATATTTCTTGCTTTAGTTACTTAGCAAGCTTCTAAGGTGGAAGACATTTTGAATTAATCATTGCACTTACCTGGTAGCATTGTTGTGAGAACAAAATAATACAATATTTGTAAAGTGCTTGGCACAAAGTAAATGCTATATAAATGCTGGCTATTGTTATTATTATCATAATCATTATTATTAGTTTCTTTGAAGACTTCTGTGTACACTTTCATTTTAACTGGTTTGGGACTTGCGTTACCTAGGAGATGAGAATGATTATTCCATATAAATTAGTTAATTCATTAGAATTCATTTTGTGTAATTTCCTTTGTAACTTATCAGGCAGCATAGCCCAAGAGAATAATAATGGTCACTAGTATTTATATAGTGTTTTAAGGCTGCTGACAAGACATTATGAATGTTATTTCACTGGATCCTCATGACAGCCATGTAAGTAGTATTATTATTTTCACATTAGTGATTAGGAAACTGATATTGAGAAAAGGCAAATGACTTGTCCAGGATCACGCAACTGTGTGTGTATGAGGCAAGATTTGTATTTGTTATCCACTGTATTACTTTGACGCCTGAGATGAATAATAAAAACAAAAACACAGGAGTAGTGAGATTTGTGAGTAATAATGGAGGATGTAGACAAAGAAGCACAGGCCAGTGTTAAGCTGGTAAATATTTAATAAATGATTCTCTAGGGGGAGAAGTATTCCATATATACTTAAACTTCATTATTTGAACATTTTCTCTATCATTTTAAGTCTAAAAAACTCAACAAAACAATTATATGTTTTGCCCTTATATGTAACTTTTTGCTGAGGTGCTTAATGCTGGAAATGTAACAATCAGCTCTCCCAAGCTGAGGCAGTTCAAATTGGCTGCAGCATACTCCCGCATAAATCCTTATAAAGATGATCTACAGATGGAGTTATGGCTGGAGACCTAAAATCTAAGACTATTCTTAAGTATATGAGGCACAGAGAAAATCATACTGAGTGTTCTTCAATGTGTTTTTTTTTTAAATAAGCACATTCTTTTTACAATGAATACCAAAGATAACTTTGAAGGGCTATCCCATATTGAGGATCTGTTTGGAAATGGAGAGGGACAATATCATAGATTTGCCTCAGTGATGAAATGTTATAAACCAAAGAAAATTATATTCAGGACTTTTGTGTTTTAAGCATTATGTAGTTGTCAGTCAATCAAAAAGCATTTATTATAAGTGCTAAATACTGAAGAGAGTCACTAGACTCTCTTCTCGCTAGATGCCGATGGAGTTGGCTGGCTTGCATGCTTGGAAAAGTCTAGGATTCATACTCTTAAAGAGCATTGCTAAGACCTTACCATTGCTTTCAATTCATTTTTTCCTCCCAATTTACTTTTCTTTCATCCTTTTCCTAAATCCCTATTTCCACCTATTGCACATACAAACTATAGACTCTTTGCTTCCATTCACGTTAAAAAAAAACATTTCTGCAATGTATGAGGAATTGCCTATAAGGCATCCTGTTTGCTAAATTATTAATACTTAGCACTTCTGTAAAATTTGTAATTTTCAAAGCATTTTACAAACATGATTTAATTAATCCTAATGCTTCCCTGAGAAAGAGAAATGGCTAACAAACTGGATTTTTATCTAAAGTTATTTTTTAAATGGTGTCCCATGAGGGAAGAGATGAAGAAAGGTTTGGTGAAAAGTATATCCTTTTCTCGTATTTGTTGCTTCCTAAAAGTAACAATGCAGCAAATTGAGTTGGATTCCATTCATAAGGATATTATGCTTTCATCCACCTGGAATTAATCATTTCTAAGCATCATCTGTTACCTATGCAATGTATCCACCAAAGCAGCATTTGGAGAAATGCCATGGGAACAATAAAATTTTCATTTCTTGACACATATGAAAAGGCCTTAATATATAAGCAAGCAATTTGAACTTGATAAAAGTGAAAGGAAGAGATACTGGTTTTTCTGATTCTTACTTAGGATTGAGTGTTGGTCAAATTATTTCCAGATTATACCCCCCCTTTTTTTCTTACTTGGTACCCAAGGAGTCAAATAGAAAAAAAACAAGAATTCATTCTCTCTGTTTATTTATATATAACACACTATCAACTTCTGTTGAAACCCTCCCAACTAACCCTTCACAGCTTTACAATTACTATACAACCTTTATAATAGAGAAATCATCATCTATTGTGGTTTTATATAAAGCAAGTCAGGAATTAGAAATAGTTTAAAGTCTTAAAAATAATGTAGAAATGCTTGTCAATAACCAGAACTGGGAAAGAAGAAAAATTAAACCCTCTCTTGTCCTTTAGAGGAACAATAAGAAATAGTGCCTTCGATCCATTTCAGCTACTCCCTTCGGAAATCTTTCCCTACAAAAAAGCCTTCTACAAGACTAGTTTCTGAACTTGCAACATGAAACATCTGTAAATTCTCTCCCTCTCTGTCTCTGTCTGTCTGTGTGTGTGTGTGTCTTTCTCTTTCTCCTCTCTCTCTGTTCGTCTGTCTCTACTTCCTCTACACCATTGCATTGCTGCTGCCATCAATCTTTCCTACCTTTTTTATCTCCTTTGTTTAAAAATTCTGGCCTGGCCAAGCTCCAGCTTAGCACTAATAATCTCAGTGTCTTCCAGAGAAGAAAGAAAAAGTCTTTGTGTTACTAGAATTCCTTTAATTCACACAATTAGGTTTTAGAGCCTTTTCCTGATCATAGGCAATTTTGTCTGAATACCCAATCATGCTATACTAACCTTTGAACAGTAATAATAATTGCTATCATTTATATTGTGCTTTACATTTTTAAAAACACTGTATATGTTATTTAATTTGATCCTCATAATAACCATGAATTGTGGGCTAATATTTTGTTCATTTTGCAGATGAGAAACTGAGACTGAGGAAAGTTAATTGACTTGTTCAAAGTCACACAGCTAGTTAATGTCTGAAAGCAGAATTTGAATTCATCTTCTTCATTTCAAGTTCAAAACTTTTATTTACTACCTCCTAAGTTCCAACTACTTCCTAAATTCCATATTCTGTAATATACTTATTCTTGCAGGGGTGAAACTAAAAACTACAAGCTTTGACTTGACTAATGTTATTAAAGGATTATAAAAACATCAAAGAACAAAACATATTCATGGAAGGCTATGAAAGGCTTTGACTACAATAATTTAAGATAGGTGGAGGATCAATCAACCCTACATGCTTACAAAATTCCAATGAGGATGAAAAAGAACTAAGAATCCCCTTGAAATTTTTGTCATCCAGGGATAGATTATTAACAGAGCAACCAGGACAGCTACCCTATGGCCCTTGTCTAGTCAGGCCTCTCCATAATTCAGGTGATGATTGAAGATGGATGCTAAAGAAAGCATGGAAATTGTATTACTGCCAAAATTACAGAGAGAAAGAGTAAGTGATTTTGAGAGGAAGGAAAGTAGTCCAGAAGGGGATGCTTTTTGGATTTGTTCCAGATACTTTAAAACCTTAATCAAGCCTAATGAGGACACAAAAGTAATAATCCTGCCAAATTGGGCAACAACTTCTTTAGTACTAGTTTATAAGAGTAGTGTATTTCCACACCACTTTGTACACTACTGCCAGAAAAATTCTTCCAAAAATTCTACTTTCAGCACATGCTCACTGCTTCCTTAATAATTCTGTTCCATTTAAGTTGAAGCCTGAAGTCCTTTAAATGACATTGAAAGTCATTTATAATTTAGCCGCTCCCTCCTGCTCTGTTACCCTGCCTTTACCTCTGCCTATCCAACTATATCTCATTTATTCTTCCAGAGTTATAATTTCAGAGTGGAAAGGGTCCTCAAAAATCAGCTAGTCCAAATGATACCATTATCATTCCCTTGTTCAGAAAAAAAACCCTGCAGGTAATTCTCTAAGATCAAATATAAAATCTATTTGGAACTTTTTGTTTGTTTTGAAAGACCATTGGGGTTAAGTGACTTGTCCAAGGTCACACAACTAGGAAGTGCTAAGTGTCTAAGGCCAAATTTGAACTCAGGTCCTCCTGACTCCAGGGCTGCACTTTCTAGCTGCCCCTTTCTTTAATTTAAGGCTTTTCACAACCGGATACCAATTTATCTTTCCAGAATGCATAACTGACCTTTCTGTTTCTCATTAGTGACATTCCATCTTCTACCTAACCTAATTAGTATATAGATAATGTCCTATACCTAGATTATACTTTCTCTTCACTGCCATCTCTTAGAATCCCTTGTTTTCTTCAAAGAATAGATCAAAATACCATTTCCTTCATGAAGCTTTCCTGGTCTTCATAATGGTTAGTGCCTTTTTTCCTCTAAATGACTTTGCATTAATTTTGTATATATTTTATAGTTATATATATGTGTGTATACATGTTGCATATTGTCTCTCATGTTTGAATGTAAGACTATTATGAGCAGAGTATGTTTCCTTTTTGTCTTGGATGTCTAGTATTTAGCACCTGGCACATGATAGGAGCTTAATAAGTGTGTGTTTTATTGATTGATTTTTTGAATAAGAATTCTGTCTTCAAAGTACTTGTTTAATGATTACCCAAACTTTACTCAAGGACTTCCAGGAAAGGGGAATTCATTGTCTTCTAGAATACCCTATTTCACTTTTGGATAGCTCTAATATTTCTTTGCCTCAAATCTAAATTTGGCCCCTTTTGAATTTTATTGCTCCTGATTCTGTCCTAGGAGGACATGAAGTAGAAGTTGAATCTATCTTCTTCAAGAAAGCCCTTCCAATTCTTGAAGAATGTCACATCATCCTTCCTAAATCTTCATATTCCTTAAGCCAAAACTCTTATGGATTTCCTTTTGCTCCCTTCTGAACACTCCAATGTATTAATGTCTAGATGGCAAACAGGATTAGACATATTACTTCAGATACTGTCAGATGAGGATATAGTATAATGAAACCTCCTTAATGCTACTCACTGACTCTTAATGCAGTCCAAGATCACATCAGTGTTCCTTCCTGTCATTTTACACTTTGGTTCACATTGAGTTTACAACTCACTAAATCTTTTTCAAATGAATTATCCAGCTATATCCTCTTATCTTGTGAAATTGATTTTTTTTTCATATTCATTGGTTACCTTTGTATCATCAGCAAAGTTGATAAGCATCATGGGGTCAAAGATTCCTGGGGTCCTCTGGGAAGACCCTCATACAAGCTTATAGCAAACCATTAATAACTACTTTTAGGGTCCAACAATTGAATTTGTTCTCAATCTTCCCAATTATGTTAGCATTTAACCTATATTCCTCCATCTTTTCTCCAAGAATATCAAGGATACCTTTACTAAATGCTTTGACAAAAAGTAAGTGAATTCAACATCTATTTATTAAAACACCTACTACATGAACATTTCTATTCTACTTTTTGAATCTTTTGAATCTTTTATGCTGCTCTACTTTCCCACTCTCTCCAACATGTTATTTCTGTCCAAAATGTCCATTTCTATTTGTTTTGATTTTGTCTTTGATCAGAGCAGCTTTTTGTTCTTTCTTGTTCTTTTTTCTATTTATCTAAATTCTATTCAACCTACAAGATCCACTCAGCTGATTTTCTCCTGCTTTCATGAAGCCCACTCTGAACTTCTCCAGCAGTCATAGAATCCATTATCCATTTTTGCTCTTGATTGTACATTGTCTCTATTAACTCTCTCATTTTAATATATAAACAAACCTTATCTTCTTAGCAAGATTATAGGCTTCTTAAGGAAGATGATACACCAATCTGCCTCTTTTGTGTTCTTAGGACTAGATCTCTAATAGGTGTTTAAATACTTGTTAACTTGACCTTATAGAGTTTTGTAGAAGAATATTGAATTAAGAAAAAGTGACTTGAATCTCTTGACAGTAGCATGGATAGCACAGTTTTGTACCCGTGGCCAAATTGGAGGAGGTTATCCTGTCCTTGCAATTTGTCCCTCATTACATATTAATGAGATGATATTCTTGGCAATCAATTCTGTACCAAGTAGACTTGTGCTATAATCTATCTTCTTCTCACCCAAGAAAGTCTACACAAAGCAAGACTTATTCTGTATCTTAAAACTGCCAGCAGCAAGTGTTAAGCAATACAAAGTACCAGATAAACAACTTCAAGTAATAAACTTGGATTTAAGGTGCTCTTGGAAAAAGTTATGTTTCAGTCAGAACTTACTCAGCCAGTTTGCTGAGTAAAACCTTTTTTTTCCTGTAGAAGAAAACGAAGTCAGTTTCTGTACTTACTGGTATCCATCTTGTATATTGCACCATAAAATAAAATAGAATTACTGTTTTATTTTTTTGGACCCATATTTGTAGTACCTCAAATGTGGGCCAAAATAATATATTACCTATTGGTATATATAAGAAAGGGGGGGGGATCTTACATAAAGTCAAAGCTACTGCTAAATTCTCAGAATAAAATTAAACATAACTTTGTACTTTGGGTAAGAACAAGTTTTGCTGAGAAACAATGACAAATTCACCAGTTCAAAACTGACTATTCAGTATTGTTCAAAAATATTAGAGTGCTACTGATTTTCATCAGTACGTTGACCCTTCGGCCAATGAAGATGGGTAGAGGTGATTTCATGTTGATATATTTTAATAGAGTGCCCCTTGGTTTTGGGTCTCTTTCCAGGTCTTTTTGGATCACATTGCAGAATGATCAAAGAGAATAAAATAATTTTAAAATAAGCACTGAACCACAAGTAATAAGGGCTGGGTTGTGGTTCTGATTTGACCATTGATTCAGTAACTTTTAACAAATTATTTTACTTTTTATTATGTTCCACAAGTGTCTTCACCTGTAAAATGATAGTCTGTAAAATTATAATGCTTGCTTCAAAAGGGTTTTGCAGACCAATGAGAAATAACATGATTGTTCAATGAAAGGCTGCATGGCAGAGTAGACTCATTTGATCCTAGTAAGCTGGACTTAGTATTAGGAAAACCTGATTTCAACTCCTGTCTCTGGCATTTATTAGTTGTATAATCATTAGGAAAGAATAAATTAACTTTTTTTAGCTTCAAGCAACTTTCTACAATTTTAAGTTATAGATAGTTTCTATCTTCATCAATAGAGTTCTCATACTGATCAAACAACTAGTCCTGAACACATTCATTGACTATATGTGTATGTGAATACACATACAAACCCATTTATACATATGTATTCATACACATTCACGTGATATATGTGTATATATATATATTCTATGTATAATATGGGAGATATATGAGTTAAACTTTAATAGTGTAAAAGTGCACTAAGACTTTTGGGATACCCTGCAAAAATATGAATTATATATATATATATATATATATATATATATATATATATATATATTATATATGTGTGTGTGTGTGTGTATTTATTTATATATGTATATATATATATATATATATGTATGTATTTATACATATATACACACCTATAAAACCTACACATATATACTATATGTGTGTACATATATGTGTATGTATATATGTGATAACTTTTAATAGTATAAAAGGCACTGACTCTGCATAATATATAAATATTACATTATACATATGTGTATTACATGTCCATAGAAACATACATATATTTTAATGTAAAAATTAGTCTTAGTTCACAGAACATACACAAACAGAAGATGAACCAGACTTGGTCCAAAAATTTAGTTTACTAACACCTATCACAGATCATTGAAATGTTGAAGAAATTTGTCTAGTTCTTTCCATCTTTATATCTGTAATATTTTTATTCATGTAACTGTAATGTATGTCTTCTTAGTGTGAGTGCATTTCAACTCAAATTTCTGCATTTTTCCCATTCATGAATCCCAAAATAATAGGTAACATTATTCATGTGGCTTACATCATGGTAGTACAAAAATAAATGTTAGTTGTTATATAAATGTGACAAATATTAGAAAAATCTAATAAATAGCAAACACTGTCAGCACTTATTTTCCAAAGCAAACCACCTCCAAAACTGGTGATTAACTAAAGGAATAATTACTTATAATATCTTTGGATCATCATATCTATTGCTGGAAGGGAACTTAAAGACTTATTGGTTGACTACAGGACAGGACACACATTTAGAAAACTAATAGAAAACTATTAATTGTTAATTGACAGATCTCAATTTCTTTCTCAATCTTCATTCTTCTGAATTTCAGCATTTGACCTTGATGACCCCCTCTATTCCCCTGTATTTTTTGCTTTGTTTAGATGTGGGGTGGTTTTTTTTAATTATGCTTTTTCTTGGTTCTCCACCTATCTCTTCACTCTTTTTATTTTCCTTCCTTGCATTTTGTACATATTCAACTATCTAACTCTAACTGTTCCCCAAGTCCTTTTCCCAGTGCTCTTCTCTTCTCATTCTATACTCTTACTTATATCTTCAGCTCCAATCTTTCATGAAGGTAACTCCCAATTCAATTTCTTGATATGGCATTAACTCCTAATGTCATGGTCCTCTTTAAGAATGAAGGATAAACAATAATAACAAAAACAACAACAAACTTGTATATATGTTATATAAATCTTGTATATACAGTTATGTTTTTCTTGTGTTCCCCATTAAAATGGGAGCTAACTTAAAGCAGGAACTTCCTTTTTTTTCTTTCTTTGTCTCTTTGGTGTTTAGCACAGTACTTGGGATTTAGTAAACACATAGTAAATGTTTGTTTATCTAGCTGTGTGCACATAAAAACATAATTTAACCTTTATGTAATTTGATCAATACTAGGAATTCCATACCAAGTCATAGTCAGAGTATCATCTGCATCAATAGAGGGAAATTGACCATTGGCAAACCAGGAGTTCTTTCAGTGATGAAATCACAGACTCCCTGTATTCATATATTGATGGCATCCTTCATGACAATTTGAGAAAGGAAAAGGTAAAATTTCACAATTAGTTCTTTAGGGATAATTGGGTCACATGGTGGGTAGAGTGCTGGGTTTGCCTGAAGTCAGGAAGGATCTGAGTTCAAAGCTAGACTCAAACATTTTCTGACTTTATGACCTTGGGCCATTTGTTTATTTTATGTCTTAGTTTTCTCGATTATAAGATGATGATAATTATAGAACTTACTTCACAGAATTATTGTGAGTGTAAAATAAAAAATACTTGTGAAATTGCTTAGCACACTGTCTGGAACATAGTAAATACTTAATAAATGCAGGTTCACTCACCATCCTCCTATATTTCAGCACATATTTTATAGTCACACAATTGATGCAAAGGACAAAGATTACAAGGTCCCCTGTGCTTATGTTTTGCTAACCATTTGTGTGTGTATGTAAATATCTTTGTTATAACAAAATTATCCATCAGCCAGTTATCTCTCATGTGAAGATACACAGTTCTTCCTTCCATCTATTATGGTTTTGATATATCATGGGTCATTATAAGAAATTAAATCAAAACTTTTTGGGAATTTTGTGGAAGCCACAGATGCCATATAAAAGCAGATGATACAAAAAAAGTTTGGAAACTCAGCAATGCATAAAATATATGTATAATATTATATAATATCAATGAAAATTTTACAATATGGTGCTGTGAACATTCCACAAAAGAAGAAAGAAATTCAGAGTTCTTCTCTGGTATGAAAGGAGGGCCAAAACATTTTATGTGGCTTTTCCAAATTGTGGGGATGTGAAAGGGATAATTGTATTAGGATCCTAAAATATTCCTTAACAGATATACTTTTCTGATGATCAACATCAAGTAAAATATAAAAAGGATACACAAAGGGTTTGCCATTGTCATAGAGAAGATCAAGCACAGAGTTCAAATGGAAGAGGAGGGATTCCCTATATATAATGCTCTCATTAGTGGATGACATTATACTGATTAAATCAAGGAATAAAACTCTTCAGAGCTTCATAAATAAGATTTGTAATTATTAAATAGTTTGTCCTAATTATCCACATATGAAGTCAATAAATATACAGAAAATATTTTGTATAATATAATGTAATATAATATAAACAATGTAATGTAACATAATATATAATATGATATGATATAGTATAATATAATGTGATATAACATAATGTAATGCAATATAACATAATGTAATACAATACAACATAGCATAACAAAACATAACATAATATATAATAAGCAGTTAGATGAGCAGCCCATAGATTTATCCTATCAATGTATCTATCAGGGACAGACACTGGAGATGGAAAGTGAATTGTACTCAGAAATAAATGGGATGAAGAGAGAGGGATAGATTGCATTTGGGAAGTAATGCAGAACTTTCAGTGACCCCTGAAATAAAAAGCCATTTTTAAAAAACTGATATTCTTTGGATGACACTCCATGTCTTCAAATTATGGAATACTGCAGTCCAAGGAATTAAGACTGCAAACCACCTAAAAGGGAATGGAGAGACACACACCATGTATAAATAAGACACAAATAACATCAACAGCAATGAATTACATGTCCAAAAGCATGGCATAAAAGCTATTATCAAAGATAACATGATGGAGAAATAAGGTGTGTTGGCCATTAGAATACTGACAATCTCTTATCAGACATTTGTGCCCTAGAGAAGGACATTTGTATCCATTTAATGTAAAAAATGACATAGAATAATTTTATAGAATGAGAAATTATGTATGAACTGTGATTTGCTCCATTGGAAGTAATGCTTACATTAGCATCACATCATAAATTAAAGTGTGTGATATATATGTATGTATGTGTATATATATGTGTGTGTGTGTATGTACATGCAGAGAAATATAGGAGAAAAGTGGGAAGAAAGAAGAGGAAGAGAGATAGACAGATAGACAGACATAGACAGTGAGACACATAGAGAAAGATGGGCCTAGGATTTCATTGATGTGGGAATGAAGGGTAATTTCTACCATGAAAATTACCCACATTGATAGTAATTACCACTAATATAGACTTAGGGAGTTTTCTGTGGCCATAAGAGATGAAATGACTTTGGGGTCATTCATGTAGCTATTATATTTCAGAGGCATAATTTGAACTCAGGGCTTCCTGCCCCCCAAGGCTTGCCCTTCTGTCTGCCATGTTGCCAATATATTCATATTTTATATATATATATATATATATATATATATATATATATGTGTGTGTGTGTGTGTATGTGTGTGTGTGTGTGTGTGTGTGTATAAAATTTGTCTGATCCTATTCTGTGCCAAGTGCTGTGCTAAGAGAAGAGATATTGCTATTTGAGAAATAGAGGATAAATAACTCAAATCTCATCCCTTAAAAGCTTTGTATATGGAAGCTACATGATTCTGAATCTGAATTGATACAAACTCAACCATACCCTTAAACCTAGTATACCATCCATCCATATAATTGTTATGATAGAAAAGTTTATAAAAGAAATTAGGTCTATGAAACCTTTTCCCCTTCCTATCTCTCCACAATAAATGTTTCCTATAAAATTTCCAAGACAATAACAGCTGCTAAAACAACTCAGAAATATAAGGTTAACACCATTGGTAACTAGAAGTCATTAGTTCATGTACTTCTCTTGAAGAACAACTGATTATTTTTATACACACACACACACACACACACACACAATAGAATTTTGACTTTTGTGCACTGAAGTATAACACAATCTTTCTTTTTAGCTCAAAATGAGTTTTTGGACTGGAAGGAAGAAAGGACATATTTCTATTACTTAGATTGATGAATGATATAGCCCTGCATTGAACTTGGTTCTACCCATTTTTTAAGCTTCTGATTATATTTAGAGAACCCAAAATTCTTTCTATCTAATGTAAATGTTGTCTTTTCAATGCCTGTCTTTATGGCCCCATTTGGAGTTTTCTTGGCAAAGATACGGGATGGTTTGCCATTTCCTTCTCCAACTCCTTTTGCAAATGTGGAAACTGAGGCAAATAAGGTTAAGTTACTTACTCAGGGTGACACAATTAATAAATGTCTGGGGCCAGATTTGAACTCAGACCTTCCTGGCTCCAAGCCTGGAGTTGTATCCACTGGGTCATCTATCTGCCCACACCCTACCTAGATACCCTTATGTGTATATAATCCAATTTTCATTTAATGATTCTAGAGGGAAGCCTGCAAGCTAAATTAACTTCATCCATCCATTCATTCATTCTACAAATATTAATCAAATCCTACCTTAATGCTCTCTTAAATATTTGAAGGGAAATCATGTGGAAATGGAATTGGATTTTTTTTGCTGAATCTGAGAGGGAAGATCTAAGACCAATGAACAATTGTTGCAAAGGAGAAAATTCAGGTTTGATATAAGTAGAAATTCTTGAGAAGTGTGGCACATACTACCTCAAGAGATAATATGTTTCCTTTCTAGTTACCAAGGGCATCTCATTACCAACAATATGAAAAAGTCTTTAAGAAAGGCAAAATAGCCACTCATTAGGTATTTTAAAGAGAGGCTACTTCCTCAGGAATAAGTTACAAAAGAGAGTGTTTAGGGATACCTTAAAGTTTTGCTTTTAAATTTAATTTAGCATATATTTTAAGTCACCTATTGTATTCAAAGAACTGTACTGGATTCTAGTGATAGAAACATATGAATGAAACTGTCTCTGTCCACAAGGAACTGGAGGATGGGAGTATGTATGGTACAACATGTGCACAAATTATGGGGAATGTGCTGGGCTTTTCTACTTTAAGAGAAAAATTTTAGCAATAAAACCTTACTTGTGGAGTGTTGGATCTAGAAACCTTTTTTTCTTCCTTTAGCCACCTCTTCCCTCCAAGTGACATGTAACCAAAAATGTAGCTATAAGCTTCATTATATTAAGGCCAAAATCCAGGTTTTTATTTTGAAAATATCCAACTGTTTCTCTTTTTGTTGACTCATTTTACAGTCATATCTGATTTTTTGTAACCCCATTTTGACGTTTTCTTGACAAAGATACTATCATGGATTTCCATTTTCTTCTCTATCACATTTTACAGATGAAAATACTGAAGCAAACAGGATTAAATGACTTGCCCAAGTCAAAAAGCTAACAAGTATGTGAGGCTATATTTGAATTTATGAGAATGAATCTTCCTGATTCCAAGTCCAGTTCTCTATCTACTGTGCCACCTAGTTTCCCCTAATTGTTCCCATAAGAAAGTTCATAAACTAATGCTATCTGGTTACCAACAATATTAACCTCATCATTTTTTGAGTTGTTTTAAAAACTATTTTTTATTCTAAATATTAGGTTTATTTGGTTTTGATCCTGGGTCTTTCTTTCTTACCTGGTTTGCAAGGGCAGAGTTCACTGGCAGATGCATCCCTATTACTGATCAACTTAAGAACTTTGATGGACTTGATTTCTGATCTGGACCATTTTCTATCCTCTTAGGCAACTTGTTGGTCCTCTGCTCTCAGGTATCCAAATTTAGTATTGATAACCAATTTTCTTAGAATACATACTACATCTTAGAATACCTGAGTACAAGAGATCCCATCAGATTCAACTTTCCAAGTAGCAGGGATTGCATTAGTATTACACAGTCAGTTAGAATAGTGTATAGAGGATTGATCCTGGATTCAGGAAGTACTGAGTTTAAATGTGACTTTGGACTACCTGTGTGACCCTGGACAAGTCATTTAACCTCTGTCTGCTAAGTTTCTTCTTCTGTAAAATACTAATAATACTCACCTTCCAGTACTGCCCTGGAGATAAAATGAGATTATGCTTGTTAAGTGTTTTGTAACCTAAAGCCTTATGTAAGAGCTTAATACCACCACTACTACTACAGATGATACTACCATTCCAGGTTCTGCATGTATTGTCACATGCAGTCACAAAGACATAGGCTCAAATGTCATTCTGGTAAATTCAAACTGTGTATGGCTGTATAAGTTATTTAACCTTCCAATGGTGCAAGTAATTCTCTCTAAAATTGATGAGAGAGGGGGCGGAGCCAAGATGGCGGAGTGAAAACGTGACTCTCTGTGTCCTCCTCCGATCTTCTCTCAAATCAACAATAAAATAAGCTTCTGAACTGATCTTCAAGTCAACAAATTCAGAAATATTTGGACATTGCTTGCTGATATCTCTGAAGAGCTTCATATCAAGTCTATTTAACTCAGGAAGAGGGGTGAACAGTTTACTCAGTGCAGCTCTGAAGTGAGGGTGGGACTCAGCTCAGCATGGCAAAAATACCAAACTCCAAATTCCAAACACCTGGAGTTTATCTAAGGCACTGGGGACGCTCTGCCCTGATTGGGGGCAGGTGTTCTGGCAGATTTGCCTTTTTTAAGGAGTAATTTGGGCACAGTCCTAGGCCCCATCAGGCAAAGTCCTACCCCCCACCGGGCCAGCACCTTAAGTTAATTGGCGGAATTGCCTCAGGGCAAACTACCAAAGCCGTGGCTTCTCTAGCCTTAAAAAGACCCCCACAATGTCTAAAAAAAATGAAGAAGCAAAAGAGAGCTCTCACCATAGACAGCTTCTATAGAGAGAAGGAAGGGCAGACCCCAGATCCTGAGGTTCTTTACACAAAACAACTCCAGAGGAAGCCATCAAGGACCATCACCGGTCCCCTTTTCAAAAGGCCTTTCTGGAAGATTGTATAAAGAATCTCAAAAGAGAACTGGAGGATAAATGGGAAAATTAACTGAAATCAGTGCAAGAAGGATACAATATCTTGGGGGCAGAGCCAAGATGGCGGAGTGAAAAGGTGACTCTCTGCATCCTCCTCCGATCTTCTCTCAAATCAACAATAAAATAAGCCTCTGAACTGATCTTCAAGTCAACAAATCCAGAAATATTTGGACACTGCTTGCTGATATCTCTGAAGAACTTCACATCAGGTTTGTCTCACTCTGCCAGAGGGATAAATAATAGTGTAGCCTCGAAGTGAGGGTGGGACTCAGCTCACCAGTTTTTTTGCCAGAAACTCCAAACTCCAAATTCTAACACCTGGAGTTTATCTGAGGCACTCAGGACACTCTGCCCTGATTGGGGGAAGGTGTACTGGCAGACTTGCCTTGTTTAAGGAGTAATTCGGGCTTAGTCCCAGCCCCCACCTGACCAGCACCTTAAGTTAATTCGCTGAAGTGCCCCAGGGCAAAGAACTTCAGCTGACATTTTTTTCCCCTACCTTAAAGAGATATCCATGCTGTCTTAAAAAAATGAAGAAGCAAAAGAGAGCTCTCACCATAGAAAGCTTTTATCCAGAGAAAGAAGGGATGACCCCATATCCTGAGGTTCCTTTAGACAAAATTCCAGAGGAAGTTATTAAGGACCATCACTAGTCCCTTTTTCAAAAGGCTTTTCTGGAAGATTGCATAAAGAACCTCAAAAGAGAGCTGGAGGATAAATGAGAAAATAAACTGAAATCAGTGCAAGAAGGATATGATGCCCTGCAAAAGAGATATGAAAAAAACACCAATTCATTGAAAAATAAAATTAGTGAAGTGGAAAAAGAGTGCAATGAACAAAAAATTCAATTGGCCAGTTACAAAAGGAGCTTAAAAAGGTAACTGAAGAAAACAACACTTTAAAAATAATTGAACAAATTCAAGTGAATGACTCAATAAGACTTCAAGAATCAGTCAAACAAAAACAAAAAAATGAAAAATTAGAAGAAAATATGAAATATCTCCCAGGAAAAACAACTGACTTGGAAAATAGATCTAGGAGAGACAATCTAAGGATTTTTGGACTTCCTGAAAGCCATGATGAAAAAAAGAATCTAAACACTGTCTTCCAGGAAATCCTGAAAGAAAACTGCCCTGAGACTGTAGAATCAGAAGGCAAAATCACCACTAAAAGAATTCACCGATCACCTCCTGAAAGAGACCCCAAAATTAAAACCCCAAGGAATATCGTGGCTAAATTTCAGGACTATAGCACCAAGGAAAAGATTTTGCTAGTGGCTAGAAAGAAACAATTCAAATACCGAGGATCAATAATTAGCATCACACATGATCTGTCAGCCTCCACATTGAAGGATCGAAGGGCCTGGAACCAGATATTCTGAAGGGCAAAGGAACTTGGATTACCGCCAAAAATAACCTATCCAGACAGAATGAGCATTATCCTCCAGGGAAGAAGATGGTCATTTAATGATATAGGTGAATTTCACCTATTTCTAATGAAAAGACCAGATCTGAACAAAAAATTAAACATCCAAATACAGAACTCAAGAGAATCATAAAAAGGTAAAAAGGAAAGGACTCTTGAGAACTTTATTTCTACTGTGGGGATACTTAAAGTTTGGGGATATAATTAACTAGATATTACTTTGATAATATGAAAAAGAGAACTAGAGGGGGAAAAGTTTTCATACTGGGGAAAAGGGGGAAAAGTGGTAAAATAAGATCTAAAAAAAAAGAGGTAAAAACAAGGTAAAATCTCTTGAAGAGGCAAAGAAAACCTAATATAATTGAGAGAAAGAGGGGAGGGAGATGAGCATTGTGTAAATCTTACTCTCATCAGGTTGGGCTTTAAAGTGTATATCAGATACTTGATTTCACATAGAAACTTGTCACTAGAGGGAAGTGGGAGGGAAAGGAGGAAAAGAAAGGGAAAAACTAATAGAAGGGAAAATAGAAGAATTAGGGGAAAGGAGTAAAAACAGAGGGAGGGGACCTAAAGGGTGGAGTATTGTTTGGGAGAGGGGGTCATCAAAAGCAAAGTACTGAGGAGGGGGGAAGGGAGAAAGGGGAAAGGAAAGGGGAAAACATAACTTGGGTAAATAAGATGGCAGGAAATAAAGAATTAGTTATTCTAACTGTGAATGTGAATGGGATGAAATCTCCCATAAAGCAGAAGCAGATAGCAGACTGGATTAAAAACCAGAATCCCACCATATGTTGTCTACAAGAAACACATCTAAAACATAGTGACACATATAGGATGAAGATAAAAGGCTGGAACAGAACCTATTATGCTTCAGGTGAACAAAAAAAAAGCAGGGGTAGCAATCTTTATCTCAGATCAAGTAAAAGCCAAGATAGATCTAATCAAAAGATATAAGGAAGGAAACTATATTTTATTAAAGGGTACCATAAATAATGTAGCAATATCAATACTAAATATATACGCATCAAGTGCAATAGCATCCAAATTCCTAGGGGAGAAATTAAGAGAAATGCAAGAAGAAATAGACAGTAATACTATACTAGTTGGGGATCTCAACCTTGCTCTCTCAGAATTAGATAAATCAAACCAAAAAATAAATAAGAAAGAAACTAGGGAGATAAATCGATTGTTTGAAAAGTTAGGTATGATAGATCTATGGAGAAAATTGAATGGAGACAGTAGGGAGTTTACTTTTTTCTCAGCGGTCCATGGAACTTATACAAAAATTGACCATGTATTAGGGCATAAAAACCTCAAAATCAAATGCAGAAAGGCAGAAATAGTTAATGCATCCTTTTCAGATCATGATGCAATAAAAATCACATACAATATAAGGCCAGGAGAAAATAGACCAAAAGTTAATTGGAAATTAATTAATCTAATCCTGAAGAATGAATGGGTGAAAGAGCAAATCATAGACACAATCAATAATTTCATCCAGGAGAATGACAATAAGGAGACAACATACCAAAATTTGTGGGATACGGACAAAGCAGTTATAAGGGGAAATTTTATATTTCTAGATGCTTATTTGCATAAAATAGAGAAAGAGAAGATCAATGAATTGGGCTTATTATTTAAAAAAACTAGAAAAAGAACAAATTAAAAAACCTCAATTAAATACCAAATTGGAAATTCTAAAAATAAAAGGGGAAATTAATAAAATTGAAAATAAGAAAACTATTGAATTAATAAATAAAACTAAGAGTTGGTTCTATGAAAAAACCAACAAAATAGATAAGCCTTTAGTTAATTTGATAAGAAAAAGGGAAGAGGAAAATTAAATTGTTAGTGTCAAGAATGATAAGGGAGAACTTTCCTCCAATGAAGAGGAAATTAGAGCAATAATTTGGAGTTACTTTGCCCAACTTTATGCCAGTAAGTTTGATAATCTAAATGAAATGGAGGAATATCCACAAAAATATAGATTGCCCAGGTTAACAGAAGAAGATATAAACTATTTAAATAGCCCCATATTAGAAAAAGAAATAGAACAAGCTATGAACCAACTCCCTTAGAAAAAATCTCCAGGGCCAGAGGGATTTACATGTGAATTCTACCAAACATTCAAAGAACAATTAATTCCAATACTATATAAACTATCTGAGAAAATAGGGACAGAAGGTATACTGCCAAATTCCTTCTATGAGACCGATATGGTGCTGATAGCTAAACCAGGTAGGGTGAAAACAGAGAAAGAAAACTATAGACCAATTTCCCTAGTAAATATTGATGCAAAAATTTTAAATAAGGGGGGCGGAGCCAAGATGGCGAACTGCAGACAGCATTCTCTGTGAGCTCCTGAGACCTTCCCTCAGACCCAGACAAATTGAGCCTCCGAACTGGTTCTGGAGTGAGGGGGCCACCAAACACTTGGACTACAATGCACTTCTATCAAATATCTACTTTGAAAGAACTTCTGAGGTCAGTTTTAAACGGGCAGGGTATTGAGCAGCTCCCAGCGCTCAGATGCCAGTGCGCAGCCGGGGTGCAAGTCCAGGGCTGGGAAGGACCAGATTTTAGGCTGCCAGGAAGTCCCTGGGAGACGCTTGGGCCACTTTGCTCTGCTTGCGTGCAGGTGCTTTGGCAGGTCTACCTTTGATAAAGTGTGGGTTGAGAGCAGCTGAAAGTGTGGTCCTAGTGTGGATCTAGCCAGATCAGCCCCAGACAGGAAGTCAACTCAGCAAATTGCCCCAGGGAAAATTGAAATCACTGCTGCTGCTGCTACTGCAGCTGCTGCAGAATTCCCTACTGGTGACTGATACCTCAGCTAAACATCATGAACAAGAAGAGAGCTCTCACCATAGACAGCTTTTACCGAGAAAAACTAGAGAAGTCCCCAGATCCAGAGATTCTGAAAACAATCCCAGATAAAGCCACAAAGGTGGACTTAAGCTGATCTCCCTTTCAGAAGGCTTACCTGGAAGATTGCATAAAGAATCTCAAAAGAGAGCTAGAAGAAGATTGGGGAAATAAATTGAGAGCAGTGCAAGAAGGAAACATCGCCCTGCAACAGAGATGTGAAAAACTGGAAAATAAGTCTGGTGAATTAGAAAAAGACAACAATTCACTGAAAAACAAAATTAGTGAATTGGAAAAAGACAAAAATTCACTGAAAATAAAATTAGTGAATTGGAAAAAGACAAAAATTCACTGAAAAACAAAATTGGTGAATTGGAAAAAGTCACCATAGTGAATTGGTAAAAAGACAACAATTCACTGAAAAAATTGGTGAATTGGAAAAAGTCACCAACTTACTAGAAAATAAAAATAGTGAATTGGAAAAAGATAACAATTCACTGAAAAACAAAATTAGGGAATTGGAAAAAGACAACAATTCACTGAAAAATAAAATTGGCAAAATGGAAAAAGAATGCAATGAACCAAAAAATTCAATTGGCCAGTTATAAAAGGAGCTTAAAAAGATAACTGAAGGAAATAATACCTTAAAAAATAAAATTGACGGGGGCGGAGCCAAGATGGCGAACTGTGGACAGCTTTCTCTGTGAACTCCCAGGACATTCCCTCAAACCCAGACAAAGTAAGCCTTCCAACTAGTTTCTAAGTGAGAGCACCTCCAAGCATTTGGACTACAACGCACTTCTATCAAAGATCTACTGTGAAAGAACTCCGGAGAAGGTTAGCCTCAGGGGAAATCGGCCACTGGTCGCGATCAGACTCCAGCCGGGGCGGAAGTCAGAGCTGCAATAGAGGGGCGGATTTTGGGCACCCAGGAAGCCCCTGGGAGACACCTGGGCCACTTTGCTCTGCTTGCGGGCAGGTGCTTTGGCAGATCTGCCTTTGGAAAAGGGTGGATCCAAAGCAGCTGAAAACGTGGTCCTAGTGCGAATCTAGCCCGACCAGCCTCAGACCGGAAGTCAACTCGGCAAACTGCCCCAGGGCAAATACAAATCGTTGCAGTTTTCTCTGGTTTTGACCAATATCCCAACTTTAAATCATGAGCAAGAAGCAGAAGAGAGCTTTCACCATAGAAAGCTTTTACAGAGAAAAAATAGAACAGTCCCCAGATCCTGACATTATGAAAATAATCCCAGATGAAGCCACAAAGGCAGACTTAAGTTGGTCTTCCTTTCAGAAGGCTTACCTGGATGATTGCATTAAGAATCTCAAAAGAGAGCTAGAAGAAGAATGGGGAAATAAATTGAGATCAGGGAAACAGAAATATCAAAAACTGGAAAATAGGACTGGTGAATTGGAAAAAGAAAACAGTTCACAGAAAAACAAAATTGGTGAATTGGAAAAAATCACCAATTCACTGGAAAATAAAAATGGTGAACTGAAAATCAAAACTGGTGATTTGGAAAAAGACAACAATTCACTGAAAAACAAAATTGGTGAATTGGAAAAAGACAACAATTCACTGAAAAATAAAACTGGCAAAATGGAAAAAGAATGCATTGAATCAAGAAATTCAATTGGCCAGCTACAAAAGGAGCTAAAAAAGATA
>JAJPUD010000404.1:436834-465241 GCA_023553655.1 Myrmecobius fasciatus
ACAAATAAAGTCAGATCTAAACAATTGGAAAAACATCAAGTGCTCTTAGATAGGTCGAGCGAATATAATAAAGATGGCAATACTACCTAAACTAATCTATCTATTTAGTGCTATACCAATCAAACTCCCAAGAGATTATTTAACTGAACTAGAAAAAATAACAACAAAATTCATCTGGAAAAACAAAAGGTCAAGAATTTCAAGGGAATTTATGAACAAAAATGCAAATGAGGGTGGCCTAGCTGCACCAGATCTAAAACTATATTATAAAGCATTGGTCACCAAAACCATTTGGTACTGGATAAGAAATAGAGTAGTGGATCAGTGGAATAGGTTAGGTTCACAGAACAAAATACTCAATGACAATAGTAACCTAGTGTTTGATAAACCCAAAGACCCCAGTTTTGGGGATAAAAACTCACTATTTGACAAAAACTGCTGGGATAATTGGAAACTAGTCTGGAAGAAATTACGCATTGACCCACACCTAACACCATATACCAAGATAAGGTCAAAATGGATTCATGATATAGGCATAAAGAACGATATTATAAACAAATTAGAACAATGTAGGATGGTTTACCTCTCAGACCTGTGGAGGAGGAAGGAATTGGTGACCAAAGAAGAACTAGAGGTCATCATTAATCACAAAATAGATAAGCTTGACTATATCAAGTTAAAAAGTTTTTGTACAAACAAAATGAATGCAGACAAGATTAGAAGGGTAGCAGTAAACTGGGAAAATATTTTTACATCCAAAGGTTCTGATAAAGGCCTCATTTCTAAAATATATAGAGAATTGACTCAAATATATAAGAATTCAAGCCATTCTCCAATTGACAAATGGTCAAAAGATATGAACAGACAGTTTTCAGATGAAGAAATTGAAACTATTTCTGGTCACATGAAAAGGTGCTCCAAGTAACTATTGATCAGAGAAAGGCAAATTAAGACAACTCTGAGATATCACTACACACCTGTCAGATTGGCTAAAATGACAGGAAATGATAATGATAACTGTTGGAGGGGATGTGGGAAAACTGGGACACTGATACATTGTTGGTGGAACTGTGAACAGATCCAACCATTCTGGAGAGCAATTTGGAGCTATGCTCAAAAAGTTGTCAAACTGTGCATACCCTTTGACCCAGCAGTGTTTCTACTGGGCTTATATCCCAAAGAGATTTTAAAGGAGGGAAAGGGACCCACATGTGCAAAAATGTTTGTGGCAGCCCTTTTTGTAGTGGCAAGAAACTGGAAATTGAAAAGATGCCCATCAACTGGAGAATGGCTGAATAAATTATGGTATATGAATGTTATGGAATATTATTGTTCTGTAAGAAAGGACCAACAGGAGGATTTCAGAGAGGCCTGGTGAGACTTGCATGAACTGATGCTGAGTGAAATCAGCAGAACCAGAAGAACATTATACACAGCAAAAAGACTATACGATGATCAATTTTGATGGACATGGTTCTCTTCAACAATGATGTGATTCAAACCAGTTGTACTGCGATGAAGATAGTAATATACATCCAGAGAGAGGCCTGTGGGAACTGAGAGTGAACCACAACACAGCATTTTAACGCTTTCTGTGAATATTTCCATGCATTTTGTTTTCCTTCTTAGGTTTTTTCTTCTTCTCTTTCTAGATCTGATGTTTCTTGTGCAGTAAGATAACTGTATAGATATGTATACATGTATTGTATTTGTCATATAATTTATCCTATCTAGGGGCAGAGCCAAGATGGCGAACTGCAGACAGCTTTCTCTGTGAACTCCTTTGGGACCTTCCTCAGACCCAGACAAAGGGAGCCTTCGAACTGGTTTTTGAGTGAAGGCTCCGCCAAACATTTGGACTACAATGCACTTCTATCAAAAATCTACCTTGAAAGAACTCCGGAGAAGGTTAGCCTCAGGGGAAATGGGCCACTGGTTGCGACCAGACTCCAGCCGGGGCGGAAGTCAGGGCTGCGATAGAGGGGCGGATTTAAGGCACCCAGGAAGCCCCTGGGAGACACCTGGGCCACTTTGCTCTGCTTGCGGGCAGGTGCTTTGGCAGATCTGCCTTTGGTAAAGGGTGGATCCAAAGCAGCTGAAAATGTGGTCCTAGTGCGAATCTAGCCCGACCAGCCTCAGACTGGAAGTCAACTCGGCAAACTGCCCCAGGGCAAATACAAATTGTTGCAGTTTTCTCTGTTTTTGACCAATATCCCAACTTTAATCCATGAGCAAGAAGCAGAAGAGAGCTCTCACCATAGAAAGCTTTTACAGAGAAAAAATAGAACAGTCCCCAGATCCTGACATTATGAAAATAATCCCAGATGAAGCCACAAAGGCAGACTTAAGTTGGTCTCCCTTTCAGAAGGCTTACCTGGATGATTGCATTAAGAATCTCAAAAGAGAGCTAGAAGAAGAATGGGGAAATAAATTGAGATCAGGGCAACAGAAATATCAAAAACTGGAAAATAGGACTGGTGAATTGGAAAAAGAAAACAGTTCACGGAAAAACAAAATTGGTGAATTGGAAAAAATCACCAATTCACTGGAAAATAAAAATGGTGAACTGAAAATCAAAACTGGTGATTTGGAAAAAGACAACCATTCACTGAAAAATAAATCTGGCAAAATGGAAAAAGAATGCATTGAATCAAGAAACTCAATTGGCCAGCTACAAAAGGAGCTAAAAAAGATAACTGAAGGAAATAATACTTTAAAAATTAAAATTGAACAAATAGAAGTAAATGACTCAATAAGACTTCAAGAATCAGTTAAAACAAAAACAAAAAAAATGAAAAATAGAAGAAAATATGAAATATCTCCTAGGAAAAACAACTGACTTGGAAAACAGATCCAGGAGAGACAATTTAAGGATTATCGGACTCCCTGAAAGCCACGATGAAAAAAAGAACCTGGATGCTATCTTCCAGGAAATCATGAAAGAGAATTGCCCTGATGTTTTAGAATCAGAAAGCGAAATTTGCATTGAAAGAATTCACCGATCACCTCCAGAAAGAGACCCCAAAATTAAAATCCCAAGGAATATCGTGGCCAAATTGCAGGACTATCGCACCAAGAAAAAGATATTGCAAGCAGCTAGAAAGAAACAGTTCAAATACCGAGGAACTGTCATTAGAATTACACAGGATCTGTCAGCTTCCACTTTAAAGGATCGAAGGGCCTGGAACCAGATATTCCGAAAGGCAAAAGAACTTGGATTACAGCCAAGAATAAGCTATCCAGCTAGAATGAGCATCATCTTCCAGGGAAGAAGATGGTCATTCAATGATACAGGAGAATTTCACCATTTCTAATGAAAAGACCTGATCTGAACAAAAAATTTGATCTCCAAGTAGAGAACTCAAGAGAAGCATAAAAAGGTAAAAAGGAAGACTCTTGAGAACTATATTTCTACTATAGGTATCCTTTAATGAATGGCAGTATAATTTGATTTTTCTTTGATAATAATGGAAAAGAAATTAGAGGTGGAAGGGATACCATACTGAAAAAGAAAAAGGGGGGAGGGGGGAAAGGAGGCAAAATAAAGTAAAAATAAAGGAGGTAAAATAAGGCAAAATCTCATAAAGAGACCTAGAAGATCTAATATAATTGAGGGAAAGAAGGGAGGGCGATGAGTATTGTGTAAACCTTACTCTCATTAGATTGGAGTCTACGAGAGTATATCAGACACATTTGGCTTCAAAGAAAGGCCTGACCCTCCTTGTGGGAAGGTAGGAGGGAGGGGAGAAAAGGAAAGGGATAAACTAATAGAAGGATTAGGGGAAAGGTATAAAGGGGAGGGAGGGACTCTAAAGGGAGGAGGATTATTGGTGGGAGGTGGTTATCAAGAGCAAAGTACTGGGGAGGGGGGAAGGGAGAGAGGGGAAAGGGAAGAGAAAATCATAACTCTGGGTAAATAAGATGGCAGGGAATACAGATATAGTTATTTTAACTGTGAATGTGAATGGGATGAACTCTCCCATAAAACGGAAGCGGGTAGCAGACTGGATTAAAAGCCAGAATCCTACAATATGTTGTTTACAAGAAACACATCTAAAACATAGAGATACATACAGAGTGAAGGTAAAGGGTTGGAGCAGAATCTTCTATGCTTCAGGTGAACAAAGAAAGGCAGGGGTAGCAATCCTTATCTCGGATCAAGTAAAAACAAAAATAGATCTAATTAAAAGAGATAAGGAAGGAAACTACATTTTACTAAAGGGTTCCATAGACAATGAAGCAGTATCAATACTTAACATATATGCACCAAGTGGTATAGCAGCTAAATTCCTAGAGGAGAAGTTAAGAGAGATGCAAGGAGAAATAGACAGTAATACTATACTTGTGGGAGATCTCAACCTTGCTCTCTCAGAATTAGATAAATCAAATTCCAAAATAAATAAGAAAGAAGTTAGGGAGATTAACAAAAGGCTAGAAAAGTTAGGTATGATAGATCTCTGGAGGAAATTGAATGGTGATAGAAGGGAGTATACTTTTTTCTCAGGGGTTCATGGAACTTATACAAAAATTGATGATGTGTTAGAGCATAAAAACCTCAAAATCAAATGCAGAAAAGCAAAAATAGTAAATGCATCCTTCTCAGATCATGATGCAATTTATCCTATCTAGCATATATTAGATTACCTGTCATCTAGGGGTTGGGGGTGGGGGAAGGAGGGGAAAAGCTTGGGAAAAAAAAAGGTTTTTTTGCAAAGGTCAATGTTGAAAGGTCACTCATATGTTTTGTAAATAAAAAGCTTTAAAAAAAATAAATAAATAAAAGAAAAAATCTCCAGGGTCAGAGGGATTTACATGTGTATTCTACCAAACATTCAAAGAACAATTAATTCCAATACTATCCAAACTATTTGAGAAAATAGGGACAGAAGGTATACTGCCAAATTCCTTCTATGAGACCAATATGGTGCTGATAGCTAAACCAGGTAGGGTGAAAACAAAGAAAACTATAGACCAATCTCCCTAATGAATATTGATGCAAAAATTTTAAATAAGATATTAGCAATGAGATTACAGAAAGTCATCTCTAGGATAGTACACTATGACCAAGTTAGGATTTATGCCAGGAATGCAGGGCTGGTTCAATATTAGGAAAACTATCCGCATAATTAATTATATTAATAACCAAACTAACAAAAACCATATGATTTTCTCAATAGATGCAGAAAAAGCATTCGATAAAATGCAAAACCCATTCCTATTAAAAACACTAAAGAGTATAGGAATAAATGGGCTTTTCCTTAAAATGATTAGTAGCATCTACTTAAAACCATCAGCAAGCATCATATGTAATGGAGACAAACTAGAACCATTCCCAATAAGATCAGGAATGAAACAACGCTGCCCACTGTCACCAATTATTATTTAATATTGTCTTAGAAATGTTAGCTTTGGCAATAAGAGAAGAAAAAGAGATAAAAGGAATTAGAGTAGGTAATGAAGAAACCAAATTATCACTCTTTGCAGATGACATGATGGTATACTTAGAGAACCCTAGAGACTCAACTAAAAAACTAGTAGAAACAATTCACAACTTTAGCAATTGCAGGATTCAAAATTAATCCACATAAATCATCACCAGCATTTTTATATGTTACCAACAAAATTCAGCAGCAAGGGGTACAAAAAGAAATTCCATTCCAAATAACAGATGATAGGATAAAATATTTAGGACTCTGCCAAGGAAAAATCAGAAACTATACGAATCAAATTACAAAACACTATCCACACAAATAAGATCAGACCTAATCAATTGGAAAAAACATTAAGTGCTCATGGGTAGGCTGAGCGAATATAATAAAACTGACAATACTACCCAAACTAATTTACTTATTTAGTGCCATACCAATCAAACTCCCAAGAAATTATTTCACAGATCTAGAAAAAATAGTAGCAAAGTTCATTTGGAAGAACAAAAGGTCAAGAATTTCAAGGGAATTAATGAAAAAAAGACAGATGAAGGTGGCCTTACTGTACCAGATCTAAAACTATATTATAAAGCAGTGGTCGTCAAAACCATTTGGTACTGGCTAAGAAATAGAGCAGTCAATCAGTGGCATAGGATAGGATATCAGGAGAATCTAGGCAATAACTTTAACAATTTAGTGTTTGATAAACCCAAAGACCCCAGCTTTTGGGATAAGTACTCACTATTCAGCAAAAACTGCTGGGAAAATTGGAAACTAGTGTGGAAGAAATTAGTTCTTGACCCACACTTAACAGCACATACCAAGATAAGATGGTATAAGATGGTATATAAATGGGTTCATGATCTAGATATAAAGAGTGATATTGTAAGCAAATTAGAGGAACGTAGTATAGTTTACCTCTCAGACCTGTGAAAATGGAATAAATTTATGTCCAAAGAAGATCTGGAACTCTTATTTGAACACCAGATAGATAATTTTGATTATATTAAGTTAAAAAGTCTCTGTACAGACAATTTTCAGATGATGAAATTAAAACCATCTCTAGTCATATGAAAAGTTGCTCCAAATCACTATTGATCAGAGAAATGCAAATTAAGACAACTCTGAGATACCACTACACACCTGTCAGATTAGCTAAAATGACAGGAAAAGATAACTATGAATGTTGGAGGGGATGTGGGAAGGTTGGGACACTAATACATTGTTGGTGGGACTGTGAACGGATCCAACCATTCTGGAGAGCAATTTGGAACTATGCCCAAAAAGTTGTCAAACTGTGCATACCCTTTGACCCAGCAGTGTTTCTACTGGGCCTATATCCCAAAGAGATCTTAGAGGAGGGAAAGGGCCATACATGTGCAAGAATGTTTGTGGTGGCCCTTTTGTGGTGGCTAGAAACTGAAAACGGAAGGGATGCCCATCAATTGGAGAGTGGCTGAATAAATTATGGTATATGAATGTTATGGAATATTATTGCTCTGTAAGAAACGACCAGCAGGACGATTTCAGAGAGGCCTGGAGAGACTTGCATGAACTTATGCTGAGTGAAACGAGCAGAACCAGGAGATCATCATACACAGCAACAACAGTATTACATGATGATCAATTCTGATGGACGTGGCTCTCTGCAACAAAGAATTGTCTCAAACCAGTTCCAATTGTTCACTGAAGAAAACCATATACACCCAGAGAGAGGGAAATGAAATATGGACCACAACCTAACATTTTCATGATCTCTATTGACATTTGTTTGCATTGTGTTGCCTTTCTCTGATTTTTTTTTCTTGTAGATAGGATTTTTCTTGCATAACTTCTCAAGCATTTCAACATTATTAGCATGTAGTGGACTTCCTGCCATCTAGGTGAGGGGAGGGGACTGGGGGTAAAATTTGTAATGGAAAGCTTTGTAAAGATCAATGTTGGGGAACTACCCATACATATGTTATACAAATAAAAAGCTTTAATAAAAAAAATTTAAAAAAACGGAAAAAAAGGGGAAAAAATCAATAAAAATAACCAAATGGGGGAAAACAGAGACTTGAAAATTATAACTACATATGTGTAAATATGTTAAATTCTACAATTAAAAAAAAAGAAAATATTGTTAAAAAATGTCTCTGTACAAATAAAACTAATGCAGACAAGATTAGGAGGGAAGCATCAAATTGGGAAATCATCTTTACATTTAATGGTTCTGATAAAGGCCTCATTTCTAAAATATATAGAGTATTGCCTCATATATATATATATATGTATATATATATATATACATATATATATATATATATATATATAAGAATTCAAGCCACTCTTCAATAGATAAGTGGTCAAGGGATATGAACAGAGAATTTTCAGATGATGAAATGAAAACCATCTCTAGTCATATGAAAAATTACCCCAAATCACTAGTGATCAGAGAAATGCAAATTAAGACAACGCTGAGGTACCACTACACACCTGTCAGATTGGCTAAAATAACAGGAAAAGATAACAATGAATGCTGGAGGGGATGTGGGAAAACTGGGACACTAATACATTGTTGGTGGAACTGTGAAGGGATCCAACCATTCTGGAGAGCAATTTGAAACTATGCTCAAAAAGTTATGAAAGTCTGTATACCCTTTGACACAGCAGTGTTTCTGTTGGGCTTATATCCCAAAGAGATCTTAGAGGAGGGAAAAGGACCCACATGTGCAAGAATGTTTGTGGCAGCCCTTTTTGTAGTGGCTAGAACCTGGAAACTGAAGGGATGCCCATCAATTGGAGAGTGGCTGAATAAATTATGGTATATGAATATTAATGGAATATTATTGCTCTGTAAGAAACGACCAGCAGGACAATTTCAGAGAGGCCTGGAGAGACTTGCATGAAGTGATTCATAGTGAAACGAGCAGAACCAGGAGATCATTATACACAGCAACAACAATATTACATGATGATCAATTCTGATGGACATGGCTCTCTGCAACAAAGAGTTGTCACAAACCAGTTCCAATTGTTCAGTGAAGAAAACCATATACACCCAGAGAGAGGGATATGTAATGTGGACCACAACATAACATTCTCATGCTCTCTATTGAGGTTTGCTTGCATTGTGTTGCCTTTCTCTGATTTTTTTTCTTGTAGATAGGATTTTTCTTGCATAACTTCTCAAGCATTTCAACATTATTAGCATGTAGTGGACTTCCTGCCATCTAGGGGAAGGGAGGTGACTGGGGGTAAAATTTGTAATGAAAAGCTTTGTAAAGATCAATGCTGGGGAACTACCCATACATACGTTATACAAATAAAAAGCTTTAATAAAAATTTAAAAAAATAAATAAATAAATAAATGAAATTGATGAGAGCTGATAAGGCCACCCAAAGAGAGAATGCACAGAAAGAAGAAAAGAGGGCCCAAGACAGAGTTCTGGGATATATTTATACCTAATTGAAGAAACTTAGATAATGAACCAAAAAATGAAGAGGAGTGACCTAGATCCAAGTAGAACTAAGAGAGCAGTGTCATGAAAACCAAGGGAAGACCCAGTATCCCAGAAAGATATAGAAGTAGTGACACACTTGCATGTACAAGGGAAAAATCAATAAATGGGGACAGAGGGAAGATGAGATGAAAGAGGAAAGTTCCTCAAAATAACAAGAAGAAATAAAGGACCCAAATAAAGGGGTAATCTTGGCAATGAGAAGGAAGGACCTCCTCTTTATCAAACACTTGAACAAAGGAGAAGGGAAATGGATAGTGTGATGGAGATTGGAGGTGTAGAATAGGAAAGAAAAAGGAATTCCCCAAAAAAAGAGATTCTGTTTACTTAGTGAGGCATAAGTCAAATTCCTCTACTAACTGAGTTGTTATTATTTAACTTCTCTCAACCTCAATTACTTCATTTGTAAAAACAGGAAAGGTATAAGACTAGGCTGAATATTCATTATGTTTTGATTCATCCCTGAATTTCTAGGATTTCACTTTATTAGTCAGAAATCATCATATTCTTATTCACAAAGCAGTCAAAGGGAATATGACATCTCAGATTGTTGGACAAGAGACTTCTTTCATTGCCTTAATTGGTCTTGTCAAGTTAAATCCACAAATCATTTGCAAGATATATAGAGCTTTAAGAATTAGAAAAGGAGGAACACTGTACCTTATGTCAAGAAGTGTTGACTTTGAATCCTCCTTCAGATGCTTATTATTTTTGTTATTCTGGAGATATGATCTCACCTCTATTGATCTCATTTTTCTTATATGTAAAATTTGGGCAGTGAACTTGTTGATTGTTAAACTTCCTTCAAGCCTAAAATCTATGATCACATGTATTTTAGAGATAATCTTTTAGTCCTCATTTTTACACATGAGGCACCCGAGTCCCAGAAGTAAAGTAATTTACTCACAGTCACACAGGAAAAAAGGAGCAGAATCAGGTCAGATTGAGCTCTTATAAATGCAGATTTACTTCCCTATATTAACCCCTAGTTCTAGAATTTTAAAAAAATCCCTTAAAGAAAATAATATGATCATGGTCTCTTGCAAATAATGGGTTTCCTAGAGCAGAAGGAATTTAATAGAGGAACAGTGAGATCTAGTTAAATCTACAAATCATTGCAGAGCCTATGTTTGCCTCATCTACTGTTGTTATTTGTCCTTCATTCTCAATGAGGACCATGATATCAAGAAGATAATGCAATGGCATGCAAGTGAATTGAATTGAAATGAGGAAGGGCTATTTGAAATCTCCAGCATCACTTCTCTTCCAGAATCATCTGGGTACACTGATAAGATATAGATCAGGATGACTAAGATGGACACCTCTTTTGGAGCTTAGCTTGACACCTTTCATAGATGTTCCCTCTGTTCTCATTTGCACCAAGGTGTGAAGAGAGTAGCTGTTCTCCAAATCTCCACTAACAGTACTTATTGAAGACAAAGATGTCACTTTATATGTGTGTGTGTGTGTGTGTGTGTGTGTGTACATATACACATATACAGAGAGAGAAAGGGAGGCAGAGAAGAAGGGAAAAGGGGAGAGACAGAAAAAAAGAGAGAGAAATTAGTCTCAGATTTCATTTAGGTAAGACTATTAGCATATATAGCCCCCATCTATCCATGTTGATTAGTGCCTATATACCCTATATAGACCTGAATACCAGTGTTGTGTAGTTGAAAAACATTAAATATGGAAGCAGTAACCCTGGATTTCAATCCTGGTTCAATCATTTACAGACTCCAAGATCTTGGAAAAGTCATTTTTCTATGAACCTCAGTGTCCTTCTCTATGAAATGAAAGAGGTTGGATAAAATGATATCTCAGGTGTCCTGATCTCAATATATAATCTAACAAAACTACAAATCTCAGCCACGCAATGAGTTGAGGGAGGAGAGAGAAAACAATGAAGAAACAAAACAAATGCCCCAAACCATAGCTCATACTTCCAAATCTAGTTTAGTCTCATATTTTTACAGATAAGGAAAATTAAATGCAGAGATCCCAAGTAACTTGATCAAAGTCATATATTTAAGTAAGTAGCAGATTTGAGATTCAAATTCTTTGTTCAATCTAAGGATTCCATTCTAGCTGGTCAAAATATCAGCTCCTCTTTATTCTAAAAAAGAAGTTTCAGGCCAGTGATTCCCTCTTACAAGCTTTAGCTCATTTCTCTTCCCCTACCATTTTCCCCCAGCTATAATTAATGATCATTACATATGAAAAGATGAACTCAAGAGCATAGATCTTCAGAGGTGAAACAAGGTTGCCCACTATCACCATTACTATTCAAAATTGTATTAGAAATGCTAGCCTTGGCAATAAGACAAGAAAAAGAGATTAAAGGAATTAGAGTAGGTCATGAGGAAACCAAATTATCACTCTTTGCAGATGATATGATGGTCTACTTAGAGAACCCTAGAGAATCAACTAAAAAACTATTAGAATTAATCCACAACTTTAGCAAAGTTGCAGGATACAAAATAAATCCACATAAATCATCAGCATTTTTATACATCACCAACAAAATGCAACAGCAAGAGATACAAAGAGAAATTCCATTCAAAATAACTATCGATAGTATAAAATATTTGGGAATATATCTGCCAAGGGAAAGTCAGGATCTATATGAGCAAAACTACAAAACACTCTCCACACAAATAAAGTCAGATCTAAACAATTGGAAAAACATCAAGTGCTCTTGGATAGGTCGAGCGATTATAATAAAGATGGCAATACTACCTAAACTAATCTATCTATTTAGTGCTATACCAATCAAACTCCCAAGAGATTATTTAACTGAACTAGAAAAAATAACAAAATTCATCTGGAAAAACAAAAGGTCAAGAATTTCAAGGGAATTTATGAAAAAAAATGCAAATGAGGGTGGCCTAGCTGCACCAGATCTAAAACTATATTATAAAGCAGTGGTCACCAAAACCATTTGGTACTGGATAAGAAATAGAGTAGTGGATCAGTGGAATAGGTTAGGTTCACAGAACAAAATACTCAATGACAATAGTAACCTAGTGTTTGATAAACCCAAAGACCCCAGTTTTGGGGATAAAAACTCACTATTTGACAAAAAACTGCTGGGATAATTGGAAACTAGTCTGGAAGAAATTAGGCATTGACCCACACCTAACACCATATACCAAGATAAGGTCAAAATGGATTCATGATATAGGCATAAAGAACGATATTATAAACAAATTAGAACAATGTAGGATGGTTTACCTCTCAGACCTGTGGAGGGGGAAGGAATTGGTGACCAAAGAAGAACTAGAGGTCATCATTAATCACAAAATAGATAAGTTTGACTATATCAAGTTAAAAAATTTTTGTACAAACAAAATGAATGCAGACAAGATTAGAAGGGTAGCAGTAAACTGGGAAAATATTTTTACATCCAAAGGTTCTGATAAAGGCCTCATTTCTAAAATATATAGAGAATTGACTCAAATATATAAGAATTCAAGCCATTCTCCAATTGACAAATGGTCAAAAGATATGAACAGACAATTTTCAGACGAAGAAATTGAAACTATTTCTGGTCACATGAAAAGGTGCTCCAAGTCACTATTGATCAGAGAAATGCAAATTAAGACAACTCTGAGATACCACTACACGCCTGTCAGATTGGCTAAAATGACAGGAAATGATAATGATAACTGTTGGAGGGGATGTGGGAAAACTGGGACACTGATACATTGTTGGTGGAACTGTGAACGGATCCAACCATTCTGGAGAGCAATTTGGAGCTATGCTCAAAAAGTTATCAAACAGTGCATACCCTTTGACCCAGCAGTGTTTCTACTGGGCCTATATCCCAAAGAGATTTTAAAGGAGGGAAAGGGACCCACATGTGCAAAAATGTTTGTGGCAGCCCTTTTTGTAGTGGCAAGAAACTGGAAATTGAAAGGATGCCCATCAATTGGAGAATGACTGAATAAATTATGGTATATGAATGTTATGGAATATTATTGTTCTGTAAGAAAGGACCAACAGGAGGATTTCAGAGAGGCGTGGAGAGACTTGCATGAACTGATGCTGAGTGAAATCAGCAGAACCAGGAGAACATTATACACAGCAACAAGACTATACGATGATCAATTTTGATGGACATGGTTCTCTTCAACAATGATGTGATTCAAACCAGTTCCTATTGTTCAGCAATGAAGATAGTCATATACATCCAGAGAGAGGCCTGTGGGAACTGAGTGTGAACCACAACACAGTATTTTAACACTTTCTGTGAATATTTCCATGCATTTTGTTTTCCTTCTTAGGTTGTTTTTTTTTCTTCTATTTCTAGATCTGATGTTTCTTGTGCAGTAAGATAGCTGTATAGATATGTATACATGTATTGTATTTGTCATATAATTTAACATATTAGCATGTATTAGATTACCTGTCATCTAGGGGTGTGGGGTGGGGGGAAGGAGGGAAAAGCTTGGGAAAAAAAGTTTTTGTAAAGGTCAATGTAGAAAAATCACTCATATGTTTTGTAAATAAAAAGCTTTACATATAAAAAAGAGCATAGATCTTTTGATTCTCCTCAAAGGCAGAGTTACTTACCTTCTCTCCTTTGAGCTTCCTTTGCCCTAATTCCACCTCCAAGTCTAGGTAAATGATATTTGGGTGACTAAAATCCTGCCTCAGCTTTGTTATGTTTTCCAATATTTGAACTAAACATTCTTCCCACAAGTGACTCCTCCCTATTAGTCCAGGAGCCAAGACAACCCATTTGAGTATCATTTCCTCTCCTTTATCTCTGGGTGCCATAATTTGTTTTATCTGCCCAGACTGTGTTTTCTAATTACATTTAAAGCATGTACATCTTTAAGTTCATTGTACAATTCTTCTAACAGGTTGGGGCAAAGGAAAGCTGTATTTAATAAGGCACATTTACTTGATGGGCTGCTGGACAGTTGCCACAGCAGTAGGGTATGGTGGAGATAATAATGAATTTGAAATTGAGAGGCTTAAAGCTAAATTCTAATTCTGTTACTTCCTTCCTGTATAACTTTGAGCAATTCATCATTTCCCAGTCTATTTCCTTATCCAAAAACAAAGAAATTGGACTTAAATGATCTTTAAGCTCTCTTCCAGTTTGAAATTTTATGACTTTTATGAATGTCATAAGTTATTATCAAAAGAGTTAGATTTGAATTCCAAGTATGCTTATATTTTCCTCACCTGGAAAATGGTGATGCTTTTTTAATCCTTATGACAGCACTGTTAAAAAGGATAAAGTAAAAGTACTTGGAAAAAAGTTAAACCTTTGGACCAACCAAAGGCAAGTTCTACCTAGTAAATTGACCCATTATGTTTAGGATATGAAGACAGCTCCTTAGACAAAGCTTCTTATCCAGTTAGCTGTGCTGTGTGAACTCAGTAAGATATTGATTTGTGGCCTAATAATGAGAGAAATCATGTTTTAGGTTCCTATGCTGCATTTCCTCTTGAGACCTAAAAATCCTGTATTCCTGTATTTTCAAGGCCTATTGGGTATACATTTAGCCATCAGCTACTGACACATTTAACCATAAAGGCAGTGAAGGAAAAGATGAAACTGTCATGATGCTGTTACATTGAAAATGGTTTTATTCTTATATCATTCACAAATTTGGGACAAAATATAAATTTCCTTATTCCTTGATAAATAGGAATGAGAAGAAAAAGACCATAGGAAATTAGAGGTTGAAGATAATTGAGAGATCATCCAACTTAACAGCCTTATTTTAGATAAGAGGAAACCAAAGCCCACAAAGAAGGTAAAGAGGCTTACACAAGGTCACACAGCTAGTAAATATCACAAAGAATTCAAATCCAGGTTTTGTTACTGCAAAACCAGTGTTCTATGGGACATTTATATCCTTTTAAAATATTGATATTAGATTTTATATTATGAATTTTCTATGATTTTAAAGGACTAATTTGGGGAGATTTAATTTTTACATTTTGAAAAAAAGATTTAACAGTCAAAAAAGACAGAAACAATGAAAAATATTCTAAAAGTCTGCCCCTCTCCCTTCAAAGTCACTTTATTTGGACTAATTTGGACACATATATGTATGTATACACATATATATTTAGTTTATATATGTATATATACATACTAGCATATATGCACATACATTTTATGAATGTATATGATACATACATAGACATATACATACATACATACTCTTCTGTGTGTGTATCTGTGTATCCTACATATCCCTAAGTAGCTAACACAGAATACACAATAGATATTCAAAAAATACTTCATTGGTTAATAATTTCTTTCAGACAAATTGCCCTTTAGAAATTTTTGGATTTTTTTTAATGTCTCGCTCTTTATTCATTGACTTTTTTCCAAGTGAATCCAAATAAATAACGTTGGTCTTTTTTCTTGATGGAGGAGGAATAGAATTTTAGAATGTTTTCTTGCTTCTGGCTTTTGATGACTACATATGTTATAAAATTATGATTTTTTTCCTAAACTAACTGGTCATTAAAAATTACCAAAAAAATGCAATATGAAACATGATCAACAGCAGTTTAAATAAGTCTTTAGGAGTCTTCTTTTTTTCAAAGCACTATCCTAAGCATTGGGATACAAAAATAAAAACAAAACAGTTCTTGCCCTCAAGGAGTTTATATTCTTGGGGGTGGGATGGTACTAATAACATTTATACATATATGTAAATATTTTGCTGTTGTTATTCAGTTATTTCAGTCATGTCCAAGGCTTTACGATTCTATTTGGTTTTCTTGGCAAAGGTATTGGAGTGCTTTGCCATTTCCTTTTATAACTTATTTTATAGATAAGGAATTGAGGCAATCAGGATTAAGTGACTTTCCCAGGATCACAAAACTAGTATCTATCTGAGGCCAGATTTGAACTTAGGTCCTTCTGAATCTAGGCTTAATTCTCTATCTACTGTGTCACATAGCTATAACTATTATTACATTATAAACATTATGATTATTATAATTTCAGGAAGAAATGAGAAAATGTTCCCTCCTTTCATTGGAGAAGTGGGAGGCTAGGGATGTGGAATATTTCACAAGCTACTTATCCATATGGTCCATATGTCAGTTGGTTTTGTTGAACATTATTTTATTTGTTATAAGGAAAGATTTAAGGGGCAAGTTGGAGGGAAAAGATATGTTGAGAAATGAATTTGATGTAATGTAATGTAACAGAAAAAATATTTATAAGATAAAACCTAAATTAAAATCAGTAAACATAAGGCAATTTGATGAGTTTGAGAGCTTTAATACAAGAAGGAATGAGAAAATATATCATGGCAAGAATCTCAATGACAAGGATATTAAGAAATGAAGATGAAGATGGAGTACATTCCCAATATGAGAGATGTTTTCCAGTTTGATTCCATGGAAGTATAAGATTCTCTGATCACAAAATGAAGAAACTACAATCAGAGAAAACAAATAATAGGACAGGCAGGAAATATTGAAACCTGAAGCCTGTTGGTGGCAGTAAGAATTGAGAGGAGGGAATGGATGCAAGACATATCAAGGAGGTAAAATTGACAAAATTACAACTTACTGAATGAAAGTTGAAGAAGAAGAAAGAATTAAGGACTCTAAGATTATAAATCTGCGTGACAGGAAGGGTGATTTTGTCAGTAACATGACAAGTAAAATTTGGAGAGGAACAGATTCAGTTTTGAACACACCAAATTTGAGAGATAGCTATGAAACATTACATTTTAAGTGTACAATAGTAGTTTGCAATGTTGTATTTAAATTCAGGAGAAAGATCAAAGTTAAATCTGTAGATTATAAAGTCACTTATTACAGATGATAATTAAACCCAATTATCAGAGATAAAGGATACGTGTTTTTTCTAGATGTTTATAATCTGGCAAGGAGCTGGAAAGTAACCTGTAAGAAACAAATGGAGGAAATTTTAATTAAAAAAAATTGGGTCTGGCCATGAGAACAGTAAGAGTTTGAAGAAGAGAAGAGACAAAGGAATTTCCATTAGGATAGAAAATTTGAGCTGCGTATGGAAAGGTCAGCAGATTTCAATAGAGGTTAGTAGGAAGAGTGTCTGTGTGGGAGCTGAGGCTTAAAGAAAAGTATGGAGAAAAGTCCCAAAATAATTAATGGACCTGCCTGACTGTAGGATGTGACAAGTACTAAGTAATTTTGGTTAGGTGCAATGGAAATAAATGTTTAAAGACTTTCAAAATCAGGCAGAAGAACTTGATCTTAATACCATTGCTAATAGGGAGCCATTGTAATTTCCTGAACAGGGAAACAACATGATAAAAGTGGTATTTTAAGAAGATTACTCTGGCATCAAAGTTCAAGATGGACTCTGAGGGTGGGAAAAACACTGGAGATAGGAAAGAAAGTCATAAAACCAATTCACTAATAGAGATACTAATATACCAAATTAATTTCTGTTCATGGAAATCCTACCTGTCCTTCAACGGTTAACTCAAATGCTATCTTTTCTATGAAGTCTTTCTTGGTAAGAACAGGTGAAGTGATTCCTCCTCTCTCCCTTGGTTAAAGTTTTGCATGGGATTTAGAATTTCAATTCAATTCAATTCAATATTTACTAAATACGTATTATGTATCAAACATTATACTAAGTCCCAGGGCTATAAAGGCCAAAAGAAAGTCCCTCTCCTGCAGTTGCTTGAATCTCTTTTATGTTTTTTGTTTGTTTGTTTGTTTTTTTGTTTTTTTGCGTTATATTTATTTTGTAGCATTAGGCTTTATTTGGATACACTTAAAATTGCACAGCTATAGTGTAAAAGCCAGAGATACTGATAAAAGTTTCTTTGTATATCTGCTCCTGTCTAGCTTAGTGCTTTAAACACATGAGGGTCTTCCTAGATATTTGTTTGAAGGAATGAATAGAATGTAAAACAAAAATTTAATCTGAAAGACGTTCAGGATGAAGGGATTAATTGATAGGATTATAATGCAGATTCTACATAAAGAATAAAGTAAAGTTCAAATGTCACTTCCATTTTTTTAATCAGAAACTTTAAGTTTGTACATCCATTCCTAAATATCATAATAAATCAAGCCAAACTTATATCATTGACACTCTGCCTTGCCAATGTACCTGAAAATATGCATTAATTTAAGATTCATTCAAAATACCATTAACTTCCCTGCATCCTTGGTTGAGTATTAGTGCTTAACATTGCCAACTAATGGACAAACCACTACAGGTCAAGGATATTGTTTTGTTTAATGACTCTTGCTCTCAATTGATAGTATATTATTTTGCAAGTGCATAATCTGAGAAACTTCTTTCTCAGTAATGGAGTAAGCCTTGTAAGCCTTAGGAGTCAAAATAGACATTTATCATGAAACTAACAGGTTCAAGAATTAGTAGGCAGGTCAGGGAAAAGAATAGGTTCATTGGCCAAACAAATCTTACTGACATTAGTAGTAATCTCTTCTCCTCCTCCTCTTCCTCCTCCTCCTCCTCTTCCTCCTCCTCTTCCTTCTCCTTTTCTTCTTCCTCTTCCTCCTCTTCCCCCTTTTCCTCCTCCTCCTCTTCCTCCTCCACCTCCTCTTCCTTTCTTCTCCTCCTCTTCTCTTCCTTCTTTTTCTTGTTCTTTATTCTTTTTCTTCTTCAAAAATCTCAGGTGATTTGAAAGCACCATTTCTCATTGTTCTCAGGGTTAATGACATCCCTAGGAGAATTCATCTTCAGTTCAGCTAAATTTTCCATCCACATGTAGTGACAGATTTCTTATTTGTCAATCTTCCCATGCTATTTTCTCATTCTAATTTAATATCTACGGTATGCCTTTTAATCAAGTCTTTAAAAATGACTTTGCAGATTTATTATTTCTCTGAGAAATAAAGGGAGAGCATACTCCATAAGCATTTTTCTAGACCTTCCCTATCAAATTTCTACCTTCCATTAGTTCCGCTCTCTTTGGAAAAGTCAGGTTTTTCTGGCAGTCCAATTGGTTATCTTATGGGAGCATACTCAGCCAGTAGGATGTCATGTGATTTCTAAAGTTCCAAAACCTAACTACTTGAGGACCCCAAGTTGAAATCCAGAACTATTGGTACCTAGTAATATAACAACATGAAACTAAGGTAGTAGTGATAAAATAATAATGAGAGTAAACTAGCTAGGAGATGATTCTAGTTATCTATCTAACTTTCAGTGAATTGGGTGAAGATCTACCAAGTTCATAATACTATAACACTGTTTTGGAAAGACAACGAAGTATAGCTCACTGGACTTAGGCGATGGGTTTTAGCTTTGCCTCTGACACTAATTGCCTGTGTATTAGCTTTGGGGAGGGCAGTTAGGTTGATCAAGTGTTAGACTTGGAGTCAGGAGAACTCACCTTTATGAATTCAAATCTAGCCTCAGGTACTTGTTAGCTGTGTGAATCTGGGCAAGTCACTTAACACTGTTTGCATCTATTTCCTCAGCTGTAGAATGAACTGGAGAAAAAAAAAATGACAAACTATTCCAGTATCTTTGTTAGGTATACAGAATATCCTCAAATAGGGTCATGAAGAGTCGTTGTATTGAAAAATGACTGAACAACAAACCTTGGAGAAGTCTTTCAGTTCTCTGAATTTTCATTCTTTTTTTTGACAAAATGAATGAAAAAATTGATTACAAGGTCTATCGTGGTTTTTGCCATAGAATTCTGATGTCTAAACGAAAAGCTGCCTTTTTTTCTTGCTATAGATTGTGTTGCAGCAACAGTAAGATGTGAAAAGTATGACAGATTGAGAAAAGTGTTAGTGTGAATGCTAGAGAAAGTGTGTGAATGGTTTGTACTAATTAAAGATATCTTGAATCTTGGATATACATCAGCTAAATATGGATCTAATAATTTGTCTCTCTATCTTTCCTGGTTATTGAATAATAGATAGAATGCTAGGCCTCGGGTTAAGAAGACCTGGATTCAAATCTAGCCTCTAATATTTATGAGGTGAGTAATAATGGGCAAGATCCTTGACATTTTTGAGTTTCATTTTCCTCATCTTTAAAATAAGGGAAATAATGTCTGATATATATAGATATAGATATATTACTATGTTGCTGGGGACTTAAGTGAGATAATTTATATAAAACATTTTGCAAACTTTAAAATATTAAGTACATGTCAGATATGATTATTAGGTAGAGAACATAGTGAATAGATATTGGACTTGGCGTCAGGGAGACTCAGACACCTTGAAGCTGCGTGACTCTATGGACTCTAGGTAAGTTACTTGACCACTCTGTGCCTTACCAGACTTTCTAATAGCATAATCCAATTACCTCTTCCTTTGAGGTAATACCTTCCTTCATTTTTTTACAAACTCATCACTCAATAGGGATCTTGAAAATTGTTATTCACTGACCCACCAGAATGCATTTCATTTTTTTCTCAATGAATTTAGTGCCTGGTACACAGTCTCCATCCAAATTCCTACCCTAATACACAAATATATTTATCAATATTCATTTAAACACCCTGACTTTCAAGTTCCACAATCCACTTAGCCTCTATAACTTACTCCTCTACCCTACCTCACCAACATTACAGGGGTGGTCATGTCCTGGAACTTACCATAACCCAGAAGTATTCTACTTCCATTTATTAAAAATAACAAGTTCCTATCCTTCCAGTTTTCACTAGGTCCAATTCATCCTAAATCTATTCTTTATCTTCATCTGTAATTATGTTACCCTTTGCCAAGTCATTACCTCTGCTCTGGGGTCAATGAGTCAGAAAATCAGATTGTGAATATAAAGAGGGAACTCAGTGGCCATCTTGTTGGAAATGTCTGAATTGGATTGGATAACCTCTGGAATCCCTTGTAGCTGTGAAAGTCTATGTTTCCCTTTCAGACACCTGTTTCTAGGCCAAGGATAGTGAGGGATTTAGTGGTAATGGGAGGATCAATAGGACAGTGTCACCATGGATTCTTCCTGGCTATTTCTATGTATATGGTCTGTAAAGCACTTGTGTTGTAAATTCAATTTTCAGAATTTTGGTTCCTCACACACCTACAATTTTTAGTTTTCATTTTGTACATTTTCCCAATGGAATAGCAGTGGTGTTTTTTTGTTTTTTTGTTTTTTCCAGAGACAGCCAAGTAGCTACTTGTTGGAGTCAAGAAGAGTCATCTTTGTGAGTTCAAATCCGGCCTCAAACACTAACTAGTTGTTTATTCAAGTCACTTAATAGTGTTTGTCTCAGTTTCCTTACCTGACAAATGAGCTGGATATAGCAAAATACTCTAATATTTTTGCCAAGAAAACTGCAATTGGAGTGATGAGGAATTGGGCATGACTGAAAAAATGATTGAACAATAGTTTTGGATTTCCATCTCAGACATCTAACTTTAAATTGCTCTGCTCAGCTAGCTGGCAAAAAAGTCTTTTAAAGGAAGAATGGTATTGTAAAATCTAGAGAAGCTCTGTAAAGTTAATTAACTTTATCACCATCAATTTTTTCCCAGCTGTCAATTAGCAGTGTTTTCACAAGAATAAATTCTACCAGTACATTAGTAATTCCTTTAATCAAAGTAATGACAATATAAATTACAGCTGTCATCCAGTTTTATTAAGCACAGCCAGTTAAGTCACCTATCGTGTAGTTACTGAGAAAATAAACAGACAAACAAAACCCTTAGAGTGATTCTTTTGTAAGTTTCTAGGGACAACACTGATGATATCAAAGATGAAGAAACAGCTTCTCATATTCCTCTTTCTGACTAGAGAAATATTTCTCAGCCCTCTTTTCCAAAATGGTCAGACAATATTGAGTATCCACTCAATGAAGTCTAGTATACTATTTATATATGCATACACACACATGCTTTGATGCATGCAAACACACATTCAAACCAAGCTACTTGATGACCATTGGGAAGCAATGGTAAAATGACCACCTATCAGGGAAGCTATCAAAAGATTCTCGCATAAGGTTGGTTGGCCTCTAAAGTCCCTTCCAAATCTAAAAGTTGATGATTCTATTTTTAGATCTTCCATTATTCCATTATAGGTTTTGATTACATAATTTAATTTCTTTGAATCTCAATTTCCTCTTTTGTAAAAGAGAATTGGACCAGGTGCTCTCGAAGGTCACTTAGAATTAAAGTTCTGTATATTTATGAGTTCTTAAATGCTACAAGAAAAGAACAAAGAGGGGGAAATCAGATTTAGGCAAAGCCAAGGAAAAAAAGTCTTCTTGGAGAAGATGGGTTTTGAGCATGCAACTGAGGGAGAGAAAAGGCATGAATGGAAAGAAAGGAATGGGTTATTGAATGTTTGCTGCCTTGGAAACCCACCTGCTTGATGCCTCAGTTGATTCCCAAAATAGCTAAACGATATTTTAAGCCTTTAGATGTCAGGGCAATGATGTAGAAATAAATGTTATTGTCAGATAATTAAAGCCCTCTGTCAGATGAAAGCATGTTGGAATATCATGGCTTAAACATGTTTCTGGCATTTGATCTTTTTAGAAGGTCTCTGAAGTCTAGGTGACCCCAACTATCCATCTTGAAGGGAAAAGAATAATTCACATTTTGTGCATGTGTATAGTTGTATGTATAGAGTAGGGCAGAGTTCTATATTTATGAATATACTCTTCCCTGTATAAGAGGGAAGAATATGTTCCCAGTGATTTTTCCTTTTTTTCATAGTCTTTAAACTGGATAATGTTAGGGAAGTAGCATGAATATGTTAAAGAGGGCATTTTATTTGGAAGAGAAGGGAAGAAGTATTTATTAAGTTCCTATTAAGAGTTAGGCACTGTGCTAAATGCTTTGGAAATATCTCTTTGATCCTCATGACAACTCTGGGAAGTAAGTACTATTATTAATCCTATTTTTCAGTTGAGGAAACTGAGGTAAACAGAAGTTAAGTGACTTAAAACTATCCAGGATCACACAGGTAGTAGGTGCCTGAGGCCAAATTTTGATTTGGCTTTCTGACCTCAAGCTCAGTACTCTATTCATTATACCATGCCATTTCTTCTGAAGGGTTCAGAGTGAAATTAGTGAGCCCCTTAAGCACTCATAACAATTTCTCAGGAGTGCTTAAATGCATTATATTTGAGTATGGTTAAAGATAAACTTACTTAGTCTATAGCCTTTTTTATTGAGTTATATTTAGTGTGCTATTTTTGCTTTTATTTATACGTCATGAATTGATGCCCTATATTTTAAGAAATTAAGTTATTGTTGCCAGTCCATCAAAACATTCTTTAATGCCTAGAAGCAATTTTGTTTGATTTAAATGGAGGACTCCTCCTGTCGGGGGAATAGTTGGGAAGATGCATCTGTGTTCTTGGGTGGCAAATCAATAATTTTCAGAGTTGGTTTCAAAGTCAATGAGCTTATATGATCACTACACAGTTTGATATAAATTATCCCCAACATACCACACACTCTTTTAAAAATATTTTTATTCAACAGTATTACATGATGATCAATTCTGATGGACATGGCTCTCTGCAACAAAGAATTGTCTCAAACCAATTCCAATTGTTCACTGAAGAAAACCATATACACCCAGAGAGAGGGATATGAAATATGGACCACAACGTAACATTTTCATGATCTCTATTGACATTTGCTTGCATTGTGTTGCCTTTCTCTGACTCTTTTTTTTTTTCTTGTAGATAGGATTTTTCTTGCATAACTTGTCAAGCATTTCAACATTATTAACATGTAGTGGACTTCCTGCCATCTAGGGGAGGGGAGGGGACTGGGGGTAAAATTTGTAATGGAAAGCTTTGTAAAGATCAATGCTGGGGAACTACCCATACATATGTTATACAAATAAAAAACTTTAATAAAAAAATTAAAAAAATATTTTTATTGATATTCTTTGTTTCAGCATCACCTTTGTTTCTAATCACATTATCCTCTCTTTTATCCAGTGAACCATATATTACAATAAGAGAATTAAAAAAGAAAGAAGAGAAAAAAATAGTTAAAACTAACCAACAAATCAGCTGTGATTTGGCAGTATCTGAAATGTTTCATACCCTTAGTCCCCATATCTACATAGAAAAAAGGGAGATGCATTTGATCATCTCTTCTATTAAGATAAAGCTTATACTAATAATTCTTAATTGGTTTTCTCTTTTAAAAATATAGCAGTCTCCCTTCAACAATGAAATGTTTCAAGCCTCTTCCAATTGTTCAGTGAAGAAAGCCATATACACCCAGAGAGAGGGATGTGAAATGTGGACCACAACATAACATTCTCATACTCCTGATTGATGTTTGCTTACATTGTGTTTCCTTTGTCTGATATTTCTTCCTTGTAGATACAATTTTTCTTGCACAACAATGATAAGTGTGGAAATATGTATACATATATTCAATTTGTCAAGTATTTTATCATAATTAACATGTAGTGGATATCCTGCCATCTAGGGGACAGGTGGGGAGTAGGGGGGAAAAATTTGTAACAGAAAGCTTTGTAAGGGTTAATGTTGAAGAATTACCCATACATATGTTTTGCAAAGAAAAAAAATAAAATTAAAAAAAAAATTAAAAATGTAACAGTCTGTGTATATCTGTGAAACTTTTTAGGATATATTGCAAATCACTCAGTATCATATGAACTATGAATTTGATTAGTCCAAAGTTGCTTAAATATCTCTCTACCTACAATGTAGTCAACATCTGGCAGAAATGGCCTTGGATTTGTCTTATATTAGAATCCATATATGTTCACTTTTGGTATAATGGAATTTTATTGCTGTAAGATTAGAGATCATCTCATCTGTCATTTTGCAGATGAGAGACTGAAACCAAAGACAGTTTTTCCTCAAAGCCAGTTAGTTTGCAGTAGAGGTAGGTCTAGTAACAACTGTCTGATAAAGATCTAATGTTTTCAAAGTGCTTTATAGTTTCTAGTCTCAAAATAACTCTGTGAGCTAGGTGCTTCATGTATCATGCTCATTTTCATCCTCCTCCTCTTCACCATCCTTTTATATTCATCCTCATCCTTATCAAACTCATCATTATCATTCTCTTGCTCCTCTTCCTCCTCCTCATCATTCTATAAATGAGGAAACTGGCCATCAGATAAGCAAAATAACATGGCAGTGGTCACACAGATTGTAAATATGAGACAAGATTTGGACCTTAGTCTTTCCGATTCCAAATTTATCATTAGATCCACACTAATAACCAGTTCTCTGGACTCATAGAACATTGTTATAATCCATCATATTACACTGTACACATATTTAATTGAAAGATCCTTTAAAGCAATCAGTCAACATCATTTATTAAGTGCTTAATTGTGTGCCAAATATGGTTCTAGACTCTGGGATATAAAGATAAGGAAAGAAACAACAACTATTCTTCTTGTATGAATAACATGTACATATATAAGTAAATATGGAATAAATTTAAAATGAATATAAATTTGTTTAATAAAATATAGGGAGAGCATTAGCATTTGCAGCTAACAAAAAAAGCTTAGTTTAGAAGAGTATCCACTACAATTTTTTTGAAGGCAATTGGGATTAAGTGACTTGTCCCAAAGGCAAAGCAACTAAGTGTCTGAGGCTGAATTTGAACTCAGGTTTTCCTGACTCCAGGACCAATGTTCTGTCCACTACACAATTTAACTGTTTCTTGAAAGAAAAGAGGGATTCTATGATGCAAAGGCAAAGAGAGAGAGTACATTCTAAGTATAAGGGACAGCCAATGAAAAGGCATAGAAATGGGACATGAAATTTTGTGCTTGAGGAACAGAGTTTCAGATTGGCTAGACTGTCGAGTGTAGGAAAGAGAAACAAATATACTAATAATGGAAAAATAGGACAGGGTCATGTTGTAAAGGGATTTAAATGTCATTTTTTTTCCCTAAAGGCAATAGAGGGCCACTGGAGTTTACTAATAGAGCAGTGACATTGTGAAACCTGTGCTTAAGGAAAATTACTTTGGCAGCTATGTGAAGGATGGATTGGATTGGGGAGAAACTTGAGGCACAGAAGCCAATTAGGGTGTTATTACAATAATCTAAATGACAGGTGTTTAGGATCTAAACTAAGGTGATATCTATTTGCATAGAAAGAAACAGCTGCATATAAAACTTGTGAAGGTAGAAATATAAGACTTAATAACTCATTTTTTTTTGTGGAGTGAGGTACAATAAGAATTCAAAGATTCTTCCAAAATTAGGAAACTGGGAAATTAGTAGTGTCAATAGAAAAAAAGAAAGTTTGTAAAAGGGAATAGATTTAGGGGCTCTGTTCTGTTTTGGGTATTTTGAGTTTGAGATGATCCCAGGACACTCAGTTTGAAATCCCCCATAACCAGTCAATTACTTAGTATGTATTATTAATAGCATTTTATTTTCCAAATATATGGAAAGATAATTTTCAATATTTACCTTTGCAAATTCCCAATTTTTCCCTCTCTCCTCCCTCTCCCTAGATAGCAAGTAATCCATATAAGTTAAATATGTGCAGTTCTTCTAACCATATTTCCATATTCACCCATGATGTAGAAGAAAAATCAAATCAAAAGGGGAAAACATGAGAAAGAAAATAAAGCAAGCAAACAACAATAAGGTGAAAATATTATGCTTTATTTTGTTTTCCTTCTTAGGTTTTTTTTTCTTTTTCTCTTTCTAGATCTGATGTTTCTTGTGCAGTAATATAACTGTATAGATATGTATACATGTATTGTATTTGTCATATAATTTATCCTATCTAGCATGTATTAGATTACCTGTCATCTAGGGGTGGGGGGTGGGGGGAAGGAAAGGAAAAGCTTGGGGAAAAAAAGTGTTTTTTTTTGCAAAGGTCAATGTTGAAAGGTCACTCATATGTTTTGTAAATAAAAAGCTTTATAAAAAAATATTATGCTTTAATCCACATTCAGTGTCCATAATTCTCTCTGGATGCAGATGGCTCTTTCCATCACAAATGTACTGGAGTTGACTGGAACTACCTTGAATCACCTCATTGTTGAAAAGAGTCAAGTCTATCATAGTTGATCATCACATAATCTTGTCACTGTGTACAATGATCTCTTGGTTTGTTCACTTTACTTCTCATCAGTTCTCATCTCTCCAGGCTTTTCTGAAATTGGCCTGCTCGTCATTTCTTACAGAACAATAATATTCCATTACATTCATATACCATAACCTATTCAACCATTGCTCCAAAAATGGGCATCCACTCAATTTCTAGTCCTTTGCTACTACAAAAAGGGCTGCTACAAACATTTCTGCACATATGTGTTCTTTTTCCTTTTTTGTGATCTCTTTGGGATATAGGCCCAGTAGAAACTCTGCTGGATCAAAGGGCTTGCAGTTTTATAGCCTTTTGGGCATAGTTCCAAATTGCTCTTCAGGATGATTGGATCATTTCACAAATCCACCAATAATTTATCATGTATTTATTAACACATATTAAGTGACAGGCTTAGGGACACAGGATTAAGTTTAGGAAGAGACTGGGACTGGATATATAGATCTTGGCAAAGATAAAAAAAATGTGAGATCTAATGAAGTCACTGAAAGTGGATTATAAAAGGAAAGAAGAACTTATATTTAAGCATGTGATATGAATGAGGATTCTGCAAAAGAGACTGAGGAGTAATCAGGAAAGGGGCTGAGCTGTTTTTTATATTTGTATCTACAATATTTTGCACATAGAAGGCACTTAACAAAATATTTGAATGACTGTGATGTAAATCTTCTTGTTTGTATTTCTTGTATTCCACTTCCTTAGCACAGTGACTGGCATAGTAAGAATTTAATATATGCTTTTTGATTATGTGCTGCCTTTTAATACAGACTACCTTGTTGACCTATATACCACTGATAAAGTGAAAGCTTACAGAAAGAATGAGGCTGCTTGTTGACTGGTTGGAATGATTTGAGTAAGAATTAGTCAGCTGTTCTCTCTAATTCTATTAGGAAAAGTGGTAGATCAAGGTAATCTATCTATTTAAAAAAAATTGCTTCTTTCTGGTGAGAGTATAGCCTGGGTTTCTTGTGTTAAAGGGGGGACCTTGGCCAAGGTTAAGCAAAATACTCTCCTGGATTCTATTTATAAGGACAGGCTTTCCCTATATGTCGTGTTTTCTCTCCCTTGAGGTAGTGGAGTTTAGAAGTCATGGCCTCACAAAGGGGTTTTTCTCCCCCTGCTATGCTGTTCTATTTTTCTCTGTGGGTGTGTGAGTGCTGAAGAAGCAACTCCTGAAGTTGCCAGAGGAATTTCTGAGCTCTCGGTGTTAAGAAGTGTCATTGTCTCTTTTGTTGCTTGGAATGCTCACAGCAGAAAGGGCTACAATAGATTATGTGGAGGAGAAAGGAAGATTGGTAGGAGAATGAGAACAAAAGAATTAGGAAGAGGAGTTATACAATAAGAGGCTGAAAAGGAAAATTGTTGAAAGAGAATTTCTTCTTTTATTCAAGGAAGGGTTGAGTAGGCTGAAAAACTCTCTCTCTCTCTCTCTCTCTCTCTCTCTCTCTCTCTCTCTCTCTC
>JAJPUD010000404.1:465251-567746 GCA_023553655.1 Myrmecobius fasciatus
CTCTCTCTCTCTCTCTCTCTCTCTCTCTCTCTCTCTCTCTCTCTCTCTCTCTCTCTCTCTGCCTACTCCTATATATCCTTCTCCCCATTAAACATACATTACTTGCACTATATCCTCTCTTTGCCAAATTCTCATTAAATGGTGTCTTACCATTGCATATTTCAGGAACTCCTATCATACAGAAAGACATCAAGGACTAGAAGTAATGATCACAAACAAGAAAGGAAATTGGGGATATTGACAAATCACAATAATAATGACACCTTTGAAAGATCTATGATTTTATACTAATTGTTCTTTGTTTTCAAAGGAAACCAGAGCCTTCACAGGTGATGTCTTGACTTGTGCATGAATTGGATTGAAGTGAGGCAGATTTACACAAAATCCTCAGCCTACCTCTTTCTTCCTGAGTCATCTAAGTCCAGTGGCAGAACAACAGTCAAGACAATTGTTAAAGGCTTGGGATGCAATGTATGACCTTGGAATTTTCAATGTCTGACCAAATTCTATGTGTGAAGCTTCCATCACCTTCATGGTCATTGGGACAAATTGTTTTCATCTGCCCATTCCATTGGGGGAAGTCTTCACTGCTTGGGATAGCTATCCCATGAACTCTTCAATGATTTTGAATCCTTCTCAGTTCTTTTCAATTTAGTTTAGCCCATCTGCTGAAATGGTTTTACTGAAATATGACCACTGGGCATGCTACTACAGCTTCTTGAAGCCAAAGGTGAGATAATAATAATCGTGCCAATAAAAATTCATAAATATATTGTGCTGTAAGGTATGCAAGGCACTTTTATAAAAAGAAAACAACTTGATGAGTTAGGTGGTATAAGCAGTATTATTTTTGGATTAGGAAACTGAGGCTTTGAATGAGTCAGTGACTTTCCCATGTTCACACAGCTAGCAAATATGTGAGGTAGGTTCAAATTCAGGTCAGCTGATTTTAAGCCTTAGGGCTCCAGATGCTCTCTGGTGTTCTCTCCCCATCACACACCCTGTAGTATGTTATTATACCTTAAGGTTGTGGTGAGGATCAAGTTAGGTGAGGTATGAAAATGCTTTGTCAATTCTAAGGCACATAAAAATGTCAGCTGTTATTACTACTATTATTACCTCACTCTTCTTCTCATCTTTTCTGGAGTTCACATAGAAAATGTCTTGAGAAAAGTTATTATACTGTTATCATTATTTTATACTTAATGCCCTATGGACAAATTATGGCTATAGATAGAATAATTCCTTTTGTAAATGAATAAAAATAAAAATATTAGGACACAAGTCATTTCCTCTTAAGTTCCCAGAAGGCATTTGAGAAGTGACTCTAATAATGGACAGATGATGAGGGTGACAGGTTACCTCTATGAAAGCTATCCCCATTTTTCCCATGTGTTTGTTTGTTTTTTTCTATTAAGCCTGTATATTTTGAAAGCTTGGAGATTGTGAGTATTTTGTTATGGCTACATCTATCGACTGTTACTAGCTGTGTGATCCTGAGCAAGTCATTTAAGTCTGTTAGCTTCAGTTCTTCATCTGTAAAATGATCTGGAGAAGAAATAGTAAACCAATCTAGTGTCTTTGCCAAGAAAATCCCAAATGGAGTCACAGTCAGACACAGCTAAAAAACAAACATCTATTAAACATGTTGCTCTTAAATTTTTATAGATTATTGTTATGTCTAGGTGATTGTGAGCAACATTTCCATATCTGCTAATGATATTGTTTTTGTTGAATTTTCAAGGGTATTTTGAGGTCTGTATTTCATAGCACTTGGATTTGTCAGGCTGTTAGTTTATGATGGCTCATAAACTCCTGCTGTTTAATTCTAGCCACCAAGTTTCTCACTAGGTATTTGGTAGATATTAAATTTTTGAAACCTGGCATGACATATTGTACAATTTCTACAATTTCATAATGTATAATCTGCATGGATTAATAACTTCAGAATCATTAAGGAAAAACTTTCTTCAATTTCTGATTGCAATGATTTGATTCTGAAATACTATCATAAACTTTTCTGTTTATATAAACCAAACAGAATTAATTGACTATTTCTTCAATACTTTTTGGTTTAGATGCTGCTCAGATTTGTGTTCATGTTGCCCATGGGCTGCCTTCAGTTTCCACTTTTGGATCTTAGCCATTTCACTTTATGCATTTAAAATATGATTCTGAGAAGAAGTTCATAGGCTTCACCAGACTGCCATAGAAAAGTAATACAAAAATGGTCAAGAATTCTGTTCAACCATATTGTCCATTTTATGGTGCCAAAAATATACCTTAGGATATATTCATAGATGTCAATTGCTCTAAAATAGTTTTTTCCCTTCAAACTTCAAGTCAGCCTCAATATACAGAACCTCACTTTGTTCTTTAATAGTCTCATACTTGACATGCCTCATATTAAGTACTTAATAAAAACTTATTGCTTCCACATCTTTTCCCTCTGATAGGTATCTCCTTCCTTTGATTTAATTTGACCTTCATATTCAAATTCAGTCACTATTCTTCTTTGACAAAATTTGACAAAATTAAGAATTTTATACTTCTCTAGTTCAAATGGCATTTCAATTCCACTAGAGAAAGTTTTCATGAGATGAAGTAGCTACTTAATGGAGTTTTAATATATTATTGCTATCCTTGTGTAGATAGCTATGTGGCATAGGAAATAGAGTGCTGAACTTAGAATTAGGTTGTGGTGGTTGTTCTTCTTGTTGTTCAGATGTTTGAGTTATATACACTTTTCCATAACTCCATTTGAGATTTTCTTGGCAAAGATATTTAAGTGGTTTTCCCTTCCTTCTTTGACAAATGAGGAAACTGAGGCAAAAAGGGTTAAGTGACTTTCCAAGGATGACACAGATGTTCCTAAGTGTCTGAGACTGAATTTGAACCCAAGAGGGTGAGTCTTCCTGGTTCCAGGCAAAGTACTCTATGTACTATGTCACTGCCTAACTGCCCCAACTCTAAATTATCTTTCTTCCTAAAAGCCCCCTGCATCTTCCACCCACCCCTCCTATTACTTATTTTAAAGGATAACACCATTCTCCCAGTACCTCAGGTTCACAACCTGAATTACTCTGAATTTTTTTTTACCATCTCTCACTCCTAACATTCAATGTGTTGCCAAGGTCTGTTGATATCATTTCTGCAACATCTTTTAAATATGTCCTTTCTCTCCTCTGACATAAGCACTCTGGTATGGGTTCTCCTAATCTCATAGATGGTTTGTTGAATTAACTTGATAATGAGTTTGTCTGCCTCAAGTCTTTCCCCAACTCCAATCCATCCTCCATTCAGTCACTGAAGTGAATTCCTTAAAGTCCATATCCAATCATGTTAAAACTCAACAAACTCCAGGGGTCAAGGTCATTTCAGGAGTCAAGACAAAATATATCAAAAGCTTTTTATAATAAATTATCCACCAGCCTAACCTTTCTAGTCTCCTTATACCTTACTACTTCTCAACACATACTCTTCAATCCAGTGATACTTGCACCTGCTTGTTCCATGAATAAGAAGTTCTATCTCTCCGCTCCAAGCCAAAATGGGCTGTTCCATGAAGCTATTTCATGAACTAACCCCCATGATCTCCTTCCTCATCTCTGAATAATGACCTCCCTGGCTTCTTTTACTTTTTAGCTAAAATCCTATCTTCTTCAGGAAGGTTTTCCCAGTTCCTCAAAGTCTAGTGCCATTGTCTGTTAATATTTTCTTTCTATCCTGTAATATCTTGCTTTGTATATATTTATATGTTGTCTGAGGTCAGGGACTCTTTTGCCCCTTCTTGTATCTCCAGCACTTAGCATAGTACCTGGCTCATACTAAGCACTTAGTGGATGTTTAGTGATTGATTAATTAACTGATGTATCAAAGGGGTAAGTGAACTCCTAGTTGCTGGACATCTTTTCTCCCTGCAAAGAGTTCTCATGAATTTACTCTTAGAGGTAGTTCCCTGTTGGGCTCTGAGTGTTAGAATTTCTAGAATATCTAAAATCTGTACTTCTCTCAAGTGGAAAAGATTTAGCTCCTAGAACCTACTTTCTCTTTCTGAGGATACTCTTATGTATTTGTCTGTATCTCTTCTTGTCTATGATTGGTCTCAATGTTCCTCTTTCTGCACCAGGTTGCATAGGTTGTTTCCAACTGGTTTACTTTCTTTAATAACATAAGCAATGATGGGCAAATGAAGAAGTGGGAGGAGGCGTTAACATTCCCTCTGGACTGCCTTCTTTCTCTGCTCTCCCTCTGTCTCCCCTTTTGGGGTAACAAAGTTGTTATAATACTTGGGAAGACCCAAATCCAAATATGACCTTAGATCCTTCTGAGCTACGTGACCCTGAGCAGATCATTTAATCTCTGTTTGCCACGACAATGGTATGATATTGGCACAATCCTGGTGTGTTGGTGTGATGATGGTGTTTGCATTGTGTGACAATAACTGTGCAACAACTGTGTAATATCGGGATGATGCTAGAATATTATTAATGGGATACTGGTGAAACAATGCTGTGATATTTACATAAATTGTGTGACATTGCCATGCTGTCAATTTCTTGCCATTGGTATGACATCGGTGTGTTATTGGCACAAAATGCATGTGACATGGTGATATTGCATGGCTGTCATACCATTTCCATGCCAATAACATGCTTATATGATGCAAAGGTAATTTGGTGGGTCATGTGTGCCAATATCCTGGTAATGTCCCATCAATATCACTCCAGCGTCATGTCAACATCATCACACTGCACCATTTACAGCCAGCATCATGCTAATAATACACCAATAACACGATTTCACAAATATCACCATCTTCATGTCATATCAATATCATTACACTATTGTCATGCAATATCTTTGTTCCAATGCCACAGCAAAGTCATTATTACTGCAGTAACACACCAGCATTGTGCCAATATCACATCACAATCCTATTAATAACATTCTAACATCCTATCAATATCATAATATTACCATGCAAGTGACTTGGCCAGGGTCACACAGCTAGGAAGTATTAAGTGAGATTTGAACTCAGGTTCTCCTGACTTCAGGGCTGGTGCTCTATACACTGTGCCACCTAGCTGCCCCTTAATTCAGTCTTTTTATAAATTACAGCATGCTTCCTGTGTGATGTCATCTGCCTTTCATCCAATGACCCTAAGGCTTATAGAGTTTTCAAATAGATTGTGTGGACATGCCCACACACAAATGGTGATGAAGTTTTATATAGAAAAAGCCCATACCTATTTTATTCTATTAATTAATTGACCTGTAGATGGAGCCCAACCCATACACTGCAAATCATGTCAAATGAAAACGTTGAGGGAATGGAGTGTTTATAAAGAGATTTGGTTGATATATGATCACTGCCTTCAAATATCAGAAGGGTTATATCAGAAAGGATGAGAGTTGTTCTTGACTCTCTAAGGTAGAACTAGAGCTTATAAAAGAATGCTACATAGAGCTAGATTTTGGCTCAATATCAATACATTTCTTAAATCTCAGAGCTATCTAGAAATGAGTATTTGTTGGCAATATTGGAGAGAGGATTCCAGTTCAGGTGCAGGTTGTATCAGATGGTTATTATGGTCCCTTGCAATGCTGGTCTTCTATGAACTGTAATTCTGATTTTATAATTCTGATTCTCTTTCCCTCTATGAGAAGAATTGATTTGACAATCTGGCAAATCTTTGGAATAGTTCATTCTGGCACATCTAGTAACTTTTGAGTGAGGAAGGCATCTGAAATGATTTCAATACCTTTTCCATCTATGGGAAAATTTATAGGAGAAGAATTAAAGCCCGCTTGAAAAACTAGTGTCCTTGGTGACATTTTAGTAGGCAATATGGAAGGCCTGAGATTTTTCTCTATTTTTCCCCCTCTATGCACACTATAATAGGCTGTCATTCATAGTCACAGCAGGGATGCAAAACGGTTCTTGAATAAGTAGGATGTCAGAAGCTCACTCACGGCATGTAGCTTTCTAAAAAAAATCTCCCATCAAAACACAGATTTCTTTTGATGTGAACAGCTTTTCTAGATCCTTCTTTCAGTGACAGATTAAGTCATTTGTGTAGTGAACTTTGACACTAGTATTAATATAAGCGTACCTGTTTATTCCATCCCTGCTCATTTGTATCCTTTGCGTCTTTGATGACAGGATCAAAATGTCTTGAATCTGTTAAATAGCATCTAACTGACAGCTGACTTTGGGAGTGACCTCTAGCTACCTCTTCCTTTTTTTCCCCATGTTACCTGGGATGCCTTGCTCGTGAAATATGATTTAGGTTAAAAAGTGTATTTTCACTGTGCAGGAAGAAACATTAGCCTTAAATTCATGATTAGCTTTTAAAGTAGGCTATAAATCAGTCATTTACATACTGATAAATACCCAATAGAAACTAGAACTAATATTCTACAATTATCTATGGGAAGAATCCATTCTCCCAAGCAAAATAACCATGCCACTTGATTTTTTTTAAATTTTATACTCCAATGTTGATAGTGAAACTTTGAATTCCTACAAATGATGGAAAGAAAATGGTATATGGACTCTAGAAAAAAGTGTGTTTTACATAACAGGCATAAGAAATAGAGTGGAGAAACCCAATTTAATCTCTGTGTTTTGAGATGCTTATTGAAAATAATGTTTCTTACTGTTGAATTTTAAAGATATCTGTTGTTGCTAACTTATCTTTCTTGATTGTTCTCAAAAAAAATTTTAGGAATATAACACCATTCAAAAAATGAATAACATTTGCCAAAGGCCCACATTGTGCTTGTAGTAGTCCTGATCCTCTGAGTTAAAGATAAAATGAAACAATATATGTAAAAGACTTTGTAAACTAGTAAAAGGTTAAGGAGCTGTAATTTTTAAATTCAATTTTATGTTATTTTTGGTTTGAATTCCCTCCCTCTTGACCACTCTATCCCACCACTTGAGAAGGCAAAAACCAAAAAATTACATTTGTTTTGTTTGACTGTGTGTATGTGTAGTCAAACAAAACAAACAATTCCCAAAATTAGCTATGCTCAAAAAGAAAAAAAAAGAAGAAAATATATGCCAGTTTGCACTTTGAGTCTGTTACTTCTCTATATGGATACTGTTATATTTATCATGAGTTGTAATTGTGGTTGGTCAAAATATTGATTACAGTACTTACCTTTTTTTTTTTACTTTTACAGCATTGTTGTTCTCCTGGTTCTGCTCACTTAACTCAGTTTTAGTTCATGTAAGTCTTCCCACGTTTTCCTGAAACCATCTTCTTCATCATTTGTTAGGCACAGTATTCCAAGGTCACAAAGCTCATTAATGACAGCATGATAACTAGTATTCAGCCTTTTGATTTCTAGTCCAGTCCAACATGTCATTGTCCTAGATATAGAGGAAAGATAATAAAAATAATAGTAATAAAACAAAAATCAACTAATGTCCTACTTCATTGCCTTATTGTATTGTGAAAATGACCTTGAATTCTTAAAGAACAAAAGATAAGCTTTAACAATAGAAGAAATTTTGACAATAGATCAGCTTTGACAGGGTCAGTATGGTGCTGCTGATGGACTAGGTCTGTCATCTAAGCAAGTAGAATCTGAGTTATGTAAGGAATGGCATCACACAGAGTTATAACCAAGAAAGGTAACTTGAGGTTTTGTTCCAGATACGATGGATTTTATTTATTTATTTTTATTTTATAAAAGCTTTTTATTTGTATAACATATGTATGGGTAGTTCCTCAGCATTGATCTTTACAAAGCTTTCCATTACAAATTTTACCCTCAGTCCCTTCCCCTCCCCTCCCCTAAATGGCAGGAAGTCCACTACATGTTAATAATGTTGAAATACTTGACAAGTTGTGCAAGAAAAATCCTATCTACAAGAAAAAAAAAGAAAATCACAGAAAGGAAACACAATGCAAGCAAACATCAATAGAGAGCATGAAAATGTTATGTTGTGGTCAATATTTCATATCCCTCTCTCTGGGTGCATATGGTTTTCTTCACTGAACAATTGGAACTGGTTTGAGACAAATTCTTTGTTGCAGAGAGCCACATCCATCAGAATTGATCATCATGTAATACTGTTGTTGCTGTGTATGATGATCTCCTGCCTCTGCTCGTTTCACTCAGCATCAGTTCATGCAAGTCTCTCCAGGCCTCTCTGAAATCATCCTGCTGGTCGTTTCTTACAGAACAATAATATTCCATAACATTCATATACCATAATTTATTCAGCCACTCTCCAATTGATGGGCATCCCTTCAGTTTCCAGTTTCTAGCCACTACAAAAAGGGCTGCCACAAACATTCTTGCACATGTGGGTCCCTTTTCCTCCTCTAAGATCTCTTTGGGATATAGGCCCAATAGAAACACTGCTGGTTCAAAGGGCATGCACAGTTTGATAACTTTTTGAGCATAGCTCCAAATTGCTCTCCAGAATGGCTGGATCCGTTCACAGTTCCACCAACAATGTATTAGTGTCCCAATTTTCCCATGTCCCCTGCAGCATTCATCATTATCTTTTCATGTTATTTTAGCCAATCTGACAGGTGTGTAGTGATACCTCACAGTTGTCTTAATTTCCATTTCTCTGATCAATAGTGATTTGGAGCAACTTTTCATATGACTAGAGATGGTTTTAATTTCATCCTCTGAAAACTGTCTGTTCATATCCCTTGACCACTTATCTATTGAAGAGTGGCTTGAATTCTTATAAATATGAGACAATTCTCTATATATTTTAGAAATGAGGCCTTTATCAGAACCATCAAATGTAAAGATGATTTCCCAATTTGATTCTTCCCTCCTAATCTTGTCTGCAGTTGTTTTGTTTGTACAGAAACTTTTTAACTTGAGATAATCAAAATTATTTATCTGGTGTTCAATTAGGAGTTCCAGATCTTCTTTGGACATAAATTTATTCCATCTCCATAGGTCTGAGAGGTAAACTATACTACGTTACTCTAATTTGCTTACAATATCACTCTTTATATCTAGATCATGAACCCATTTAGATGTTATCTTGGTATGTGGTGTTAGGTGTGGGTCAAGCCCTAATTTCTTCCACATTAGTTTCCAATTTTCCCAGCAGTTTTTGCCGAATAGTAACTACTTATCCCAAAAGCTGGGGTTTTGGGTTTATCAAACACTAAATTGTTAAAGTTATTGCCTAGATTGTCCTGATAACCTATCCTATGTCACTGATCGACTACTCTATTTCTCAGCCAGTACCAAACGGTTTTGATGACTGCTGCTTTATAATATAGTTTTAGATCTGGTACAGCAAGCCACCTTCGTCTACCTTTTTTTTCATTAATTCCCTTGAAATTCTTGACCTTTTGTTCTTCCAAATGAATTTTGCGAGTATTTTTTCTAGATCTGTAAAATAATTTCTTGGGAGTTTGATTGGTATGGCACTAAATAAGTAAATTAGTTTGGGTAGTATTGTCATTTTTATTATATTCACTCGGCCTACCCATGAGCACTTAATGTTTTTCCAATTGATTAGGTCTGATCTTATTTGTGTGGAAAGTGTTTTGTAGTTTAGTTCGTATAATTTCTGACTTTTCCTAGGCAGATAGATTCCCAAATATTTTATACTATCACCCGTTATTTGGAATGGAATTTCTTTTTGTATCTCTTGCTACTGAACTTTGTTGGTAATATATAAAAATGCTGATGATTTGTGCGGATTTATTTTGAATCCTGCAACTTTGCTAAAGTTGTGAATTGTTTCTGGTAGTTTTTTAGTTGAGTCTCTAGGGTTCTCTAAGTATACCATCATGTCATCTGCAAAGAGTGATAATTTGGTTTCTTCATTACCTACTCTAATTCCTTTTATCTCTTTTTCTTCTCTTATTGCCAAAGCTAACATTTCTAAGAATATTAAATAGTAATGGTGACAGTGGGCAGCCTTGTTTCACTCCTGATCTTATTGGGAATAGTTTTAGTTTGTCTCCATTACATATGATGCTTGCTGATGGTTTTAAATAGATGCTTCTGATTATTTTAAGGAAAAGCCCATTTATTCCTATACTCTCCAGTGTTTTTAATAGGAATGGGTGTTGGATTTTATTGAATGCTTTTTCTGCATCTATTGAGATAATCATATGGTTTTTGTTACTTTGGTTATTAATATAATTAATTATTGCTCTAATTTCCTCTTCATTGGAGGAAAGTTCTCCCTTATCATTCTTGATACTAACAATTTGATTTTCCTCTTTCCTTTTTCTTATCAAATTAACTAAAGGCTTATCTATTTTGTTGTTTTTTTCATAAAACCAACACTTAGTTTAATTTATTAATTCAATAGTTTTCTTATTTTCAATTTTATTAATTTCCCCTTTTATTTTTAGAATTTCCAATTTGGTATTTAATTGAGGGTTTTTAATTTGTTCTTTTTCTAGTTTTTTTTTTTAATAATAAGCCCAATTCGTTGATCTTTTCTTTCTCTATTTTATGCAAATAAGCATCTAGAGATATAAAATTGCCCCTTATAACTGCTTTGGCCGTATCCCACAAATTTTGGTATGTTGTCTCCTTATTGTCATTCTCCTGGATGAAATTATTGATTATGTCTGTGATTTGCTCTTTCACCCATTCATTCTTCAGGATTAGATTATTTAATTTCCAATTAACTTTTGGTCTATTTTCTCCTGGCCTTATATTGCATGTGATTTTTATTGCATCATGATCTGAAAAAGATGCATTTACTATTTTTGCCTTCCTGCATTTGATTTTGAGGTTTTTATGCCCTAATACATGGTCAATTTTTGTATGTTCCATGGACCGCTGAGGAAAAAGTAAACTCCCTACTGTCTCCATTCTATTTTCTCCATAGATCTATCATATCTAACTTTTCTAGCAATTGGTTTACCTCCCTAGTTTTTCTTATTTATTTTTTGGTTTGATTTATCTAATTCTGAGCGAGCAAGGTTGAGATCCCCAACTAGTATAGTATTACTGTCTATTTCTTCTTGCATCTCTCTTAATTTCTCCCCTAGGAATTTGGATGCTATTGCACTTGGTGCATATATATTTAGTATTGATATTGCTACATTATTTATGGTAACCTTTAATAAAATATAGTTTCCTTCCTTATCTCTTTTGATTAGATCTATCTTGGCTTTTACTTGATCTGAGATAAGGATTGCTACCCCTGCTTTTTTTTTTTGTTCACCTGAAGCATAATAGGTTCTGCTCCAGCCTTTTACCTTCATCCTATATGTGTCACTGTTTTAGATGTGTTTCTTGTAGACAACATATGGTGGGATTCTGGTTTTTAATCCAGTCTGCTATCTGCTTCCGCTTTATGGGAGAGTTCATCCCATTCACATTCACAATTAGAATAATTAATTCTTTATTTCCTGCCATCTTATTTACCCAAGTTATGTTTTTCCCTTTCCTTTCCCCTTTCTCCCTTCCCCCCTCCTCAGTATTTTGCTTTTGATGACCCCCTCCCCCAAACACTCCTCCACCCTTTAGATCCCCTCCCCCTTTTTTATTCCTTTCCCCTGATTCTTCTAGTTTCCCTTCTATTAGTTTATCCCTTTCTTTTCCTCCTTTCCCTCCCACTTCCCTCTAGCAACAGACAAGTTTCTATGTGAAATCAAATGTCTGATAAACACTTTTAGAGCCCAACCTGATGAGAGTAAGATTTACACAATGCTTATATCCCTCACTTCTTTTTTTCAATTATATTAGGTTTTCTTTGCCTCTTCATGAGATATTATCTTGTTTTATCACCTTTTCCCTCCTTTCTCCAGTATGATAACCTTCCCCCCTCTAGTTTTCTTTTTCATATTATCAAAGTAATATCTAGTTAATTATAGCCCAAACTTTAAGTATCCCCATAGTAGAAAGAAAGTTCTCAAGAGTCCTTTCCTTTTTACCTTTTTATGCTTCTCTTGAATTCTGTATTTGGAGGTCGAATTTTTTTGTTCAGATCTGGTCTTTTCATTAGAAATAGGTGAAATTCACGTATATCATTAAATGACCATCTTCTTCCCTGGAGGATGATGCTCATTCTAGCTGGATAGGTTATTCTTGGCTGTAATCCAAGTTCCTTTGCCTTTCAGAATATCTGGTTCCAGACCCTGCGATCCTTCAATGTGGAGACTGACAGATCATGTGTCTAATTATTGATCCTTCGTATTTGAATTGTTTCTTTCTAGCTCCTAACAAAATCTTTTCCTTGGTGCGATAGTCCTTACATTTAGCCACGATATTCCTTGGGGTTTTAACTTTGGGGTCTCTTTAAGGAGGTGATCGGTGAATTCTTTCAATGGATATTTTGCCTTCTGATTCTACAATCTCAGGATAGTTTTCTTTCAGGATTTCCTGGAAGATAGTATTTAGATCCTTTTTTTCATCATGGCTTTCAGGAAGTCCAATAATTTTTAGGTTGTTTCTCCTAGATCTATTTTCCAAGTCAGTTGTTTCTCCTAGGAGATGTTTCATATTTTCTTCTATTTTTTCATTTTTTTTTGTTTTTGTTTGACTGATTCTTGAAGTCTTGTTGAGTCATTCACTTGCATTTGTTCAATTCTTATTTTTAAAGTGTTGTTTTCTTCAGTTACCTTTTTTTAGCTCCTTTTGTAACTGGCCAATTGAATTTTTTTGTTCATTGCACTCTTTTTCCACTTCACTAATTTTATTTTTCAATAAATTGGTGTCTTTTTCATACCTCTTTTGCAGGGCATCATATCCTTCTTGCAAGAAATTGTATCCTTCTTGCACTGATTTTAGTTTATTTTCCCATTTATCATCCAGTTCTCTTTTGAGATTCTTTATGCAATCTTCCAGAAAGGCCTTTTGAAAGTGGGACCAGTGATGGTCCTTAATAACTTCCTCTGGAGTTTTGTCTAAATGAACCTCAGGATCTAGGGTGTGCCCTTCTTTCTCTTGATAGAAGCTGTTTATGGTGGAGCTCTCTTTTGCTTCTTCATTTTTTTAAGACAGTGTGGAGGTCTGTTTAAGGCTAGAAAAGCGGAGGCTGTGGTATTTTGCCCTGGGGCAATTTGCTGAATTAACTTAAGGTGCTGTGCCGTTGGGGGCTAGGACTAAGTCAGAATTACTCCTTAAACAAGGCAGGTCTGCCAAAACACCTGCCCCCAATCAGGGCAGAGTGTTCCGAGTGCCTCAGATATACTCCAGGTGTTTGGAGTTTGGAGTTTCTGCCAGGCTGAGCTGAGTCCCACCCTCACTTCCAGGTTGCAACAAGTAAACTGTTTATCCCTCTGCCTGAGTTAAACAGACCTGATATGAAGTTCTTCAGAGATATCTGGAAGCAGTGTCCTAATATTTCTGGAGTCATTGACTTGAAGATCAGTTCAGAGGCTTATTTTATTGTTGATTTGAGAGAAGATCGGAGGAGGACACAGAGTCACGTTTTCACTCCGCCATCTTGGCTCCGCCAGATATGATGGATTTTGAAGAGTGACAAAGTAATATCATATATTGACATGTGTTGGGGAGCACGTATAATACATGGGAGGAAAAGGACTGCCAACATTCCTGGATCCATTCCTATACCCAAAGTCACTTTAGCATGAAGGTTGAGCCTGCATGTAGACAGGGCTGTGGGTGGTCAAGGGGAGAGGAAAATGGATACTAAAGGATCTCAACGTGAGAATATTTATTTAAAAATATGGAATGATCATTTTTCTCCCCTCCCTTTCACAACTAAGGGATTGGGGGGGGGAATTATCTATACTTCTTTGCTTCCTTTTTCCTCTCTTTCCATTCACTTCATAATAACATCCTTTCTTTTTCCCTCCCTTTCTCCTTTTTCCCTCTTCCTCCTCCTCTTCCTCCTCCTCCTCCTCTTCCTCCTCCTCCTCCTCTTCCTCCTCCTCCTCCTCTTCCTCCTCCTCCTCCTCCTCTCTCTCTCTGTCTTTCTCCCCCCCACCAGTATCACATAATAACTTTCTGTTACATTATTTTTGACTGGATGTCTTATAAGTTTTTTGAATTCACAAATGGAACTCATCTTTTTATCTTAAATTCACTCCTTTTCCAAACTTCTTAATATAATTAATCCTTATTTTATCATCCTTCTAGTTATCCAGATTCTCACCTTCTGACTTATTATCTCTATTTCTTGTATATACAATTAGTTTCCAAGTTTGATAGATTCTACCATTACATCTTTCCTTATATTGGTGCCATTCTCTCATTCACATGATCACTACCCTTGAAGTCTTCATTACCTATAATGTGGATTATTAGAATAACCTCCAAATTCCCAGCTACCACCATTTTCCTTGATAACTCACTCTCCACAGAGCTATCAATTTGATATTCTTAAAGCACAAATCTTGCCACATCATTCATCTCCTCAAAAACCTTGAGTGGCTCCCTATTGCTTCCAGGATAAACTACAACCTCCTCCACATGGCATTTAAAGTGTTTTATATCAGATTCCAGTTTATTTTCTCAGCCTCATTTTGAAAAATTATCCTTCAAATGTTCTACATTTCAATCAAACTGTCCTACTGGCTATTCTCTAATCTTGGCATTCTATGCCTGCCCCATCCTCTCATGCCTCTGTATAGATAGACCTCTGTTCCTGCATTGTACTCCTTTCGCAATTCTGCTTCTTAGCATCCTGAACTTCCTTCAAGCCTCAGTTCAAAGAGCTTCTCCTCTAGGAAGCCTCTCTCAAGCCTTCTAAGCACGAATGCTCTCTCTCCTTCCTTAAATGATCACATAATTGGATGCTTCTTGATTTACATGCTTTGTTCTTCTCACAGAATATTTTGTTTCTGTATTCCCAACACCTAGCATAGTGCCTGGCATTGCAGATGCTTAATCAATGCTTGCTTTAGTGAATTGGAAACTACCAGATGTAAGTGCAAGGCTAAGCTCCCCTTCCCAGACTGCCCTCCAGAGTCTGTCTCTCTCCTCTTAATATTCCTATTTGCTACTTTTTCTGCTTCTTGCTCCAGGTACAGAAGTGCCTAGATATGGATCAGGGAAGATTATAGATTTATTGTTGGAAGAGACTTGATAAGCCTTTTAGTCAAATCCCACTTTTACAGGTGAGTAAACTGAAACCCAGAAACTTATCTCTGAATCCAAAGACTCATACATGAATGTAGAAGTAGTAAGCATCAGAGACAGTTTTTAAACCAAGCTCTTCTCATTCTAAAGACAGTGCTCTTCAAATAAATAAAAATGACAATACTACCTAAATTAATATACTTATTTAGTGCCATACCAATCAAACTCCCAAGAAATTATTTTATAGATCTAGAAAAATAGTAGCAAAGTTCATCTGGAAGAAGAAAAGGTCAAGAATTTCAAGGAAATTAATGCAAAAAAAATGCTGATAAAGGTGGTCTAGGTGGCCAGATCTAAAGCTATATTATAAAGCAGTGGTCATCAAAACCATTTGCTACTGCTAAGAAACAGAGTAGTTGATCAGTGGAATAGGATAGGATCACAGGACAAACTAGTCAATAAGTATAGCAATCTAGTGTTTGATAAACCCAAAGACCTCAGCTTTGGGGATAAGAACTCATTATTTGACAAAAACTGCTGGGAAAATTGGAAACTAGTATGGAAGAAATTAGGGCTTGACCCACACCTATACTAAGATAAGATCTAAATGGATTCATGATTTTGACCTAAAGAGTGATATTATAAGCTAATTAGAGGAACATAGGATAGTTTATCTCACAGACCTGTGAAGAAGGAAGGAATTTTTATCCAAAGAAGAATTGGAATTCTTAATTGAACACCAGATAGATAAGTTTGACTATATCAAGTTAAAAAGTTTTTGTACAAACAAAACTAATGCAGACAAGATTAGGAAGGAAGCAATAAATTGGGAAATGATTTTTACATTTAAGGGTTCTGACAAAGGCCTCATTTCTAAATTATATAGAGAATTGACTCAAATTTATAAGAATTCAAGCCATTCTCCAATCAATAAATGGTCAAAGGATATGAACAATTTTCAGATGAAGAAATTAAAACTACTTCTAGTCATATGAAAAGGTGTTCCACATCACTATTGATCAGAGAAATGCAAATTAAAACTACTCTGAGATACCATTATACACCTGTCAAATTGGTTAAGATGACAGGAAAAGATAATGACGAATGTTGGAGGGGATGTGGGAAGGCTGGGACACTGATGCATTGTTGGTGGAACTGTGAATGGATCCAGCCATTCTGGAGAACAATTTGGAACTATGCTCAAAAAGTTATCAAACTGTGCATACCGTTTGACCCAGCAGTGAAACTGAATGGATGCCCATCAATTGGAGAATGGCTGAATAAATTATGGTATAGGAATGTTATGGAATATTATTGTTCTGTAAGAAACAACCAGCAGGACGATTTCAGAGAGGCCTGGAGAGACTTGCATGAATTGATACTGAGTGAAATGAACAGGACCCAGGAGATCATTATACACGGCAACAACAATACTATATGATGATCAGTTCTGATGGGCATGGCTCTCTTCAATAATGAGATGTTTCAAACCAGTTCCAATTGTTAAGTGATGAAGAAAGCCATATAAACCCAGGAAGAGGCCTGTGGGATTTGAATGTAGACCACAACATAACATTTTCACGCTTTCTGTTGATGGTTGTTGCATTTTGTTTTCCTTCTCAGGTTTTTTTTTGTAGATCCTATTTTTCTTGTACAGCAAGATAACTGTATAAATATGTATACATATATTCTATTTGTCATATATTTTAACATAATTAACACGTATTAGATTACCTGCCATTTAGGGGAGAAGATGGGAAGGAGAGAAAAATTTGGAACAGAAAGCTTTGCAAGGGTCAGTGTTGAAAACTTACCCATGCATATATTTTGCAAATAAAAAGCTTTAATAAAAAAAATAAAATCAAATAATAAAAAAGACAATGCTCTTTCTACTGCACCACACTGCCTCCTTTGGTTGGCTGATGAGCTACAGCAACATATAAAAACATGTCTGCTAAGGCATTAAGGGATTGTAATCTGTGGTGGTGAAAGACTTGCTCATGTTAAGGAAATCCATGCTTTTTTTTTTTTTTTTTTTTTTTTGGGCAAGGCATTTGGGTTAATTGACTTGCCCAGGATCGCATACCTAGTAAGTGTTAAGTGTTTGAGCATAAATTTGAATTCAGGTTCTCCTGATTATTAAAAAAATATTTTAATAAAAGTCAGAGTCAGAAAGCCCTGCATTCAAGTACTAATTCTAATATGTACTCTCTATGACCACAGTGAAGTCAATTAACTTTAGACAACTATCTCAGCCTCTTGGGTGTAGATGAAATACTGATCCTAACTAGTTGAATGAATAAAGATCTTAATGATAATTAAAACATTACCCTACATTTGCTATCTGTAGCAAATCTGTAGATGGATATCAGCGATTTATCATCCCTCATCTACATTGTATTTGTAAAAGGAGTGACTTAGGAGTGACTTGTGAACATGTACAGTGAGTTTTACTCAATATAATCACTGCTTGGACCTTGACACACCCAGCTATTGCTATTGGTCTTCTTTCCTTTTGATTGACTATTGAAACCTTTTTCTAAATAGAGGTTTGTGAGCTGTCTCACTCCAAGAAAAGAGAAATGCTCTTGTCCAGTTAGTGCCTTGTAAAAGCACTCTCAGCTCCAGATCAACAGCCAATCAAAAGATTCCTTTTCATGAGACAAGCTGCCTGGAAACAGCTTTTGCACATGCTGAAATCTACATAGGATTATATGATCACTGCACATACTTATAAGAATTGTACACTCATTGGCTAATCCCAGTCACCCCGTTACATATTTATTTTGAATAACTTATGTAGGTATATAGTATCCTAACCAGCATTATTTTAATTGCTTAAAACAGGAATTTTTATTGTTGCTTTTTTTTCCATCTCTGGTACCTAGCACAATGCCTAGAAGTCAGTAAATAATATTTATTAAATGCCTACTAAGTGCCACTCACCATTCTAAGTGGGATACAAAGAAAGGTAAAAGGCAGCTCCTCCTTTTTGAGCAGCTCACAATCTGTCGGAAAAGATGTGTAAATAACTATGAACAAATAAGCTATACACAGGATGAATTAGAAATAAACAAAAAAAAAGGAAGGCACTAGAATTAAGAGGGATCAGGGAAGATTTAGCCTGCAATGCTTACTCATTGACTGATCATTGGAGGGTCCCAAACAACTCTTCCATAAGGATGAAATCACAACAATGACAACAAAAAATAATTCACAGGTGAGAATATTATTAGTTAAGCTTGAGGCCTGCCTTGTAATGTTGATATATATTTTCAGGAAAGATGTTTCATAATTACATCTTGATGCTCAATTAAATTCAACAAACAAGCTTTGAGAGCCTTCTATGTAACAAGGCCTTAGCTAAGTTCTGAGGAATCTGCAAAGATAATGAAAAACATGGTATTCCAAACAAGCAAAAGTCAGGCTGATAAAGCTGAATTCTGAGAGTACAAAAGATTTGGCTTTAATCCCACCACCAACATACAACTGGCTGGGTGACAATAGTTCCAATCACATCATCTTCTTTAATAAAATATTATTTTTATAAGTAAGACCTGCAGTGCCTGCCCCAGAGGATGCAATAAAATAATGTAAACCTTAAAGCATTAGCTAAACATCAGTTAGTATTAAGCACAGCATACCTTCTTCAGAAAATATTTTCTAATTCATTCTGAAACACATTATTATCATTTCTCACCCGTTACTTTGGTTGTCTTAGTCAGTTTAAACATTTTTTCATGATGTTAATTAGTCCTTTAAGATGCTTGGACCATAAAATATTAAGTAGACATCTTAACATTAAAAAAAAAGGTAATTCCCACATGTCCTTCTAATAGCAGCAGACAGGGAAAGTGGCTTGTCATCAGAAGGACTCAAAAGGGACAAAGAGAAGTCTGAGCTCTCTGACTGCAGACTTTAAAGATGGCACACTCGCCACCTTGTGGACAGTTCTGAACTTGCCTTGTCTTACAAATCATTCAAGAAATATATTCACAAATGTGTCTTAGATGCTTGCACATATGTCACCTATGTCAAATTGCTTGGCGTTTTATGACGGGGGGAGTTGAGAGAGGGAAAGCAAAAATCTGGAATTAAAAATCCTTAAAAATGAATCTTAAAATTTGTCTTTGCATGTAATTGAAAAATACATATATATTTAATGTGCATATACATATATATTTCTATATACATGCATGTATGTTCACACACATGTATATACGTGTGTATTCACAGAATCCCATGAATTTTTTAACTAGAAGGAATTTGGGTGTTACATGGTCTAAGATTTCCTTTCTCTCCCCATTTTGGAGAGGACTGAACTAAGGTCTAGACTTATAGATCTATTGAATCTCTACTATTCACAAGATGCATAGTCCAGAGGTGAAATTTGCAGTAGGAAAATGGAAAAAGAAGAGAGAGAAATAACAGAACTTAATGCCTGTTCCCATGCTTTTCCAATCCCAGATCTGTAAGTACAATTATTAACCATTCTGGGTGGCCCACAGAGAATAATATAGATTATAGCATAGAGAGATGGTAGTAGTAAGAGTGAGGGGTCATTGGAAAGTAGAGAGGGATCTGACATAGACACAGTGGATTGGAGTGAAGGGCAAACTTACCACAAGTCTATCTTCTAGAACTTAGACCTATACCCTGCCAGGCACTAACCTATAAATACTCAAAGCAGAATATAAAAACAAATAGGAACAAACTCACTGGGATTTCAGGAATATCCTGTCCAATACACTAGCACAGCCAAAATCGTTTCACAATAAAATTATTAATCTGCTATTCCTAGCCCCAACTTAACAGAGAGAAGCATTGCTGTCAAGCTGTTCAGCAGATTGCTGATATGTAACATTTTCCCTCTGGAATTATTGAACCCTGCTGTTACCCCCTACCTTATGGATTTCACCTAAAAATCATGTTCTCACAATTTCAAGCATAACAAAAGACAGTAAGCCATAGAAGCTTTAAAAGGATATTTAGCTTGTTGATAACAATAATGTTGCATAGTATGTATATCCATATAGGTATTAGAAATCAATTTTTGATGTCAGTTTCATTCAGAGAGAGAGAACTATGGAGACAGTGGATCAAAGCATAGTATTTTCAACTTTTTGTTAGTTTTTTCCTTTCTCATGTTCTTTTTTTTCCTTTTTGATATATTTCACAACGTAACAGATATAGAAAAATATTTAAAAGGACAGCACATATATCTGATTGCTTTTCTCTCTCCTTCCCTTACCTCCCCCCTCCCCAAAAGAACAAGCAGAGAGATATAGTTGCCCAAGTTCACCCATTTAGTAAATGGCAGAGCCCTGATACAATCTTAGTTCTTTGAATTCCAAATGCAGGGTTCTTTAAATCTAAGCAAATTATCTTTAAAAATTCATAGAAGTGCTACATTATTTCTATCTCTTCTATATAGAGATAATACTATGATTTCATCTAAATAATATGCACATTGAGTTGTTCATGTATTGGAAGTGGATTTAAATAGAACCATCCACAAGTTTTTGTCTTGTTTCCTTTCTAATCTGGAATTTAAAAGATCTCCAACCCATAATCCATCTGGCCTTTGATAGAATAACTTCAGAGTAGAGAAATATACTCCCACAGCTCTTGGTAGGGACAAAATAAAAAAGCAGAAAAATTGAGAAGGAAAATGAACAGGTGTCACAACCCAGACCTGGCTAGATCCCATTATCCCACTTATTGTTGTGGTCACCACCTGCCTCTTGTGGGAAGAATGAGAGACTGCTATTGTTCCTACAAAACTCTACTTGAAATACCATTTGATTAGTGATAATTGTTTATCTGTAATTACATTGAATGAACTATTAAAAAGTCCCAGGAGATTTGATGGTGGTTGAGTCAACCTTTACCAAAGAGCACTTATTATAACTCAGATCTGTTCATTCAATCAGTCAACAGGTATTTATTAAGTGCCTACAATGTGCTAAGCTCTGAAGATACAAAGAAAAGCAAAAGACAATTTCCCTTTTCAAAGAATTCATTATCTAAGGAAACAATGCAAACAATTATGTATAACTGTAATTTGGAGGTAGACAACAGATGGAAGATGCTAATATTAAGAAAGATTAGGAAAGAATCCTTACAGAAAGTGGAATTTTAGCTGAAACGAATGCAGGAATCAGAGATGAGGAGAGAGAGAATTCCAGGCATGGTGGACAGTCAGTGAAAATGTCCAGTACTCTTATCATCTTCCATATGTAAAACACTTGGTTGGCAATTGCTTGAGTATTCATATCAGCATTGATCAGTTGCTGATAATCAAATTCAATCTCCCCACGCTACTTTGCAGACATTTTTTCTCCTTTTTGTCCCATGTTTTATTCTCCATGATCTTTTTTTTTTTTTTTTTTGCTTTTTGCTGAGGCATTTGAGGTTAAGTGACTTGCCCAGGGTCACATAACTAGGGCATATTAAGTGTCTGAGACCAGATTTGAACTCAGGTCCTCCTGACACTTCAGGGCTGGTGTTCTATCCACTGCACCACCTAGCTGCCCTCTCCATGAGCTTTAAAAATTCACTGACAGTAGTTTAGCAAACTCCTAAGTTATTTTGATACCCCAAGATAGTTTATCTGAGCTTCCTGATTTGAATTCAAAGAGGGCATTTAAAGTTTTTTTGCTATCTTTTGCTTTCAACTACTTAATATTCATTTATGTTCCCTATTTTGTAGTATAAAGCTCATTTTCCTAGATAAAGAAAAAAAGGAGACAAAACAATAGTTCTGTCATCTCTAAATTGCCTATTATCCTGGTGCCATCCACCTTAAGCAGTGGTCAAAAGTTCTTTGATCTTCCTCTTTTTCTCATGATAGTTAATATACTCTTATTCTTTCCCTCTGCATTGATCACCAGTTTAGTTCATACAAAGCTTTCATGCTCCAGACACTATTTTGACCTCCACCTATGTATTCATTTCCCATTGCCTATTCTTACTTCTCTATTCTCTTATGTTTTGTTTTGTTTTTTAATTAGACAAGAATTCCGTATCAGCCTCTTTGGACAACTCTTCTTTTTCCTCTTCTTTTAAGATTTTTTAAAGTATCTTCAGAATTTCATCTTTGAAAGTTTTCCATCCTTTTTGGTTTCAAAGCATCCTGGTATAATGGATTTAAAGTTGAAAGGGACCATAAAGGTCCATAAAGGATTATAGCCTATGAGTCCCTAGCTATCCTTTTCCTCTTCTGTTTGAACACTGCTCTCCCAAAATCTAGGATGAATATCTAATTATTCTTTCCTTTCCTCTCCTCTCTCAAAAGTTCCAGGATGAATTGGTCATATCCCACAAAGTTCTATCATTTCATCTTCAGTAATTAGTTCTTCCTTGTTGATGAGAATCAATATCCATTTCAAAATGATAGTCGTTTCTTCTGCCACCTTTGAAATATGAAATTATTTCTCAGTCAGAGTAAAAGAGAGAGGCAGAGAGACAGAGAGGGAGGCAGAGAGACAGAAACAGAGAGGCAGAGAGACAGAGAAACGAGAGACAGAGACAGAGATAGAGAGAATGAGACTGAATCCCCATCAGATGTCCGGACAATTGAAATGCCCTATCACTGCTACATTGTTCTTCCGTGAAAAACTTCTGTTCAACCAGATAGATAATTTTGATTATATTAAGTTAAAAAGTTTCTGTACAAACAAAACTAATGCAGACAAGATTAGGAGGGAAGCATCAAATTGGGAAATCATCTTTATATTTAAGGGTTCGGATAAAGGCCTCATTTCTAAAATATATAAAGAATTGTCTCATATTTATAAGAATTCAAGCCACTCTTCAATAGATAAATGGTCAAGGGATATGAACAGACAATTTTCAGATGATGAAATTAAAACCATCTATAAGTCATATGAAAAGTTGCTCCAAATCACTATTGATCAGAGAAATGCAAATTAATACAACTCTGAGATACCACTACATACCTGTCAGATTGGCAATGACAGGAAAAGATGATGATGAATGTTGGAGGGAATATGGGAAAACTGGTACACTGATACATTGTTGGTGAAACTGTGAATGGATCCAGCCATTCTGGAGAGCATTTTGGAGCTATGCTCAAAAAGTTATCAAACTGTCCCTACCCTTTGACCCAGCAGTGTTTCTATTGGGCTTATATCCCAAAGAGATCTTAGAGGAGGGAAGGGCCCCACATGTGCAAGAATGTTTGTGGCAGCCCTCTTTGTAGTGACTAGAAACTGGAAACTGAATGGATGCCCATCAATTGGAAAATGGCTGAATAAATTGTTATATGAATGTTATGGAATATTATTGTTCTGTAAGAAATGACCAGCAGGATGATTTCAGAGAGTCCTGGAGAGACTTTCATGAACTGATGCTGAGTGAAATGAGCAGAACCAGGAGATCATTATACACAGCAACAACAATACTATATGATGATCAATTCTGATGGACATGGCTCTCTTCAACAATGAAATGTCTCAAACCAGTTCCAATTGTTTACTGAAGAAAGCCATATACACCCAGAGAGAGGGATATGAGATGTGGACCACAACATAACATTTTCATACTCTCTATTGATGTTTGCTTGCATTGTGTTTCCTTTCTCAGATTTTTTTTCTTGTAGACACAATTTTTCTTGCACAGCAAGATAAGTATGGAAATATGTATACATATATTCGACTTGTCAAGTATTTTAATATAATTAACATGTAGTGGACTTCCTGCCATCTAGGGGAAGGGAGGGGACTAGGGGAAAATTTGTAACAGAAAGCTTTGTAAGGATCAATGTTGAGGAACTACCCATACATATGTTATGCAAATAAAAAGCTTTAATTAAAAAAAGAAAAACTTCTGTTCACCAAATTCCATCTTTCTTCTTCCTGTCTGGGTGGTCTAGTCTATATTTTAATTATAGAAGCATTTCTGTCTGCTTACCCTGATATTTATTTATGTGATTACTACCATTTTTCCCCACTCTGGTTATTGGATTATCTCAGATGAGCATATCTTCTTAAGATCTCTTACCTATTCTTTTGGAATGACTGAGTCAGATTCTAGACATGGATTCACATCCCAGCAAGTCTCTGAAAATAGTGAGTTGAAATTTGCCTCTTTGCATTAGAATCTTACCTATTAGTGAACCATATTTATTCCAAATATGTACAAACTAAGACTATGGATATTATTTCTGGGTCTTATTTTGACGCTTATATCCTATGGATTTCTAGACAACCCTCCTGCTATTCTTCTACCTATATTTTATCTGTTCTCTATGGTATTCAGGTTAGTGATTGTTTAGTTTAAAGTTCTTTTAAATTGGTTTTCTAAGATTCCAGACAAATACATTTTGTTAGATACAATTTAGTCCTTACCAGGATATCATTTTCCATATATTTCTATCCATGGTCTAAAAATTCAAATTCTAACTTTGAATATTCTCTTAACCTTCCAAATGTTCTTCCTTAAGCACTTGCCTTCAATAAGAAATAATCTTTAAAATACCATGGTGCTCCTGAGGTCTTCAGTTTCTTACCCTAAAGTTCATGACCATTTGTAATATATGCTAGATTTTTTTTCTGGTATTATTACTGCCTACATGGATTACTAGAAGTTAGTTTTGATAGCTTGACAACTATTGGATGATTCTCCTTCCCTAGGATACATATTTTTGAAATATAATAGATATCATAGTTCGTTTCAGATGATCAATCAATAAAACTAGCTAGCATTTATGCAAAATTTTAATGTTTGCATACCCTTGCAGCAACCTTTTTCCCCTGAGGCAATTGGGGTTAAGTTACTTGCCCAGAGTCACACAACCAGAAAGTGTTAAATGTCTGAGAACAGATTTGAACTCAGATCCTCCAGACTTCAGTGCTCTATCCACTGTTTCACCTAGCTGCCCTTTGCAGCAACCTTTTAAGGTAGGGCGAAACTGGGGCGAACAAGTTAATCTTCTAGCCCTGGATACATAAATAATAAGGATCTCAGGTTGGATTAGAACTCAGATCTTTTTGACTAAAAGATCAGAAGTCTTATTCCCACAATTAACAAACTTAGGACTCCTCAGCAAAGTGTAACCAATCTTAATCCTCATTTCTTCTTGTGATTCATATTGAATGATCTCTGATTACCATTATCTCTGGAAAAGAATTATAGTGTACAGGACTAGAAGACATCAATAAGTATTTTGTCCTCTGCCCTGATCAGTTCACAATCTAGAGCATTAATTTTAGCTCTTGATTCTACATTTTAGCAAGAACATTGATAAACCAGAAAATGGTCAGAAGAAGATAGCCTGGGTGATGAAAGGCTTTGAGTTCATGCCACATGAGTTGAAGAACTTAGAATATTTATCCAGGAGAAAGGAAAACTTAGGAAGATAGGAAAAATATTTTTAAATATTTGAAAGTCTGTCAGGAAAAAGAAGGAAGAGACTTGGTCCATCTGGTTCCAAAGGATTGAATAGAACAATGGGAAGAAGTTGCCAAGAGGGTGAATAGACTTAATGTGAAAAACAAACTTCCCAACAATGAGAGTTTTCCAAAAGTGAATGAATTTCTCTGGAGGTGGAGGCTACAGCCTCACCTCAAGTCTCCAAAGAAAGCCATGATAATAATTTTTCATTGTTAAGATGATTCCTGTTGGAGGGGTTATATTCAAGACTTTTGAAATCTGAGAGTTTCTGAGATTGTAATTCTTGCCTAACCCAGACAGACACTACTTGTGAGGTAGGTAATAAGAATCCCCCCATTCTTTTCATTTATTGGATGGACTGGATGGTTGGACAATCACTGAGGTCACTTCTAACCCTCAAATTCTATAATTTTGTAAAGGACCTTCCAGTGGTTTGCTTTCACATGGCATTTGAATAAAATTGGTCAGGTTTCTTGCAAAGACAACAGAAATATGCTGATTTCCAATAGACTGAGTTTGTATTCCAGTTTTGCATGCTGCAACTATTGCTTCTGCCATTATCTGTGCTCCATTGCTCCCAAATTGTTTCTGAGTAATTCTGGGCCAGAGTCAGGTGATGACACAATGGATAGAGAGCTAAGCCTAGAGTCAGGAAGACTTGAATTCAAATCCATCCTCAGGTACTACTAATTGTCTGACACTGGACAAGTTATTTAACCTCACTTTGCCTCAGTTTGCTCAGCTGTAAAATGGTAATAATAAATGTACCTATCTTGCCAGATTGTTGTGAGGATCAAATGAGATACTATTTGTTGTTTTTTCAATAGCATATACCATGTGTCCGAATGTCACCATGTGATGAACTGATTCAATCAATTCACACAGTGAGTAGAGTACCTGGAAAATAGTAGGCACTATATAAATGTTTTTTTTCTGGACTGGTAAGTTTTGCTTTTTGTCCTCTGCACTTCTCTCCAAAAGGGAATTAGGGCATAGGAATCAGATGCTTTCATGTTCCTGGTCATTAACTCTTCTGGAAAAAAAACTTTTCTATGTCTGAGTGTATAGTGTCCATCCTTCCATGATAGTAATATTCCAGGATGGAAGAGAATGTAGTTAGGGGCCAAACATTTATTAAGTTTCAATGAAAAATGTATAGATGTATAGATGACATTCTAATTCAAGTTCTACTGGTTTATGAAAATAGGGATTTCTAAAGTATTGCTTCATAAAACTAAAATAAATCAAAGCAGAATCCTAAGTGTCTCCAGAATGACCTTACCTCATCAAATGATTACCAACATTGACATGACAGTGAAAATGAGAACAGATTCTCAGTAAGTCACTCATTAGTTATTCATCAGAAGAAATGCATACACAAGTCACCAAGGGGCTATAACATTACTCTTCCGGGGAATTTTAAAGATGAGCTGGCAAAAAAACAATATACGAGGTGACCTGGAGAGATGTCACACAAGGTCAAACAATAAATCAGACATGACACTCTCTCCAACTTGGTTCCCTCAAGGGCTAATTCTGGGCTTAACCTGTTGGGTCAGGAAGTCTCTCAGCAAGTGGGAAGCCCCAGATTCTTGGTTGAATCAGTTCATCCCATATTTGACTTTTAAACACTAATCATGCCTACATGGTCATTGGACTCAATTTGAAATATCCAGTCAAATGATAGTGACTGAAGTACATGTGATAATGATGACAGATTGGAGCATCAAGGGAAGGGGATAAACCCTGACCAGAACTGCAAAAGAGCTGTTAATTAGATCTAAAATGTGATCTACAAGGTCAAATAATCTATATTCACATGATTCTAAGATTTGCAAAGTATTGCTTGGGTGAAAGCAAGACCTATGTATATGGGAGCATGGTTTGAAGGTGGCTGGGAAGTAAAATGAGCTTGGTTCTGGGCAAGATTAAGCAAAGACTTTACTCTGAGCCAGAGGCCCTAAAGGAGTTTTAAACTTCAGGTAGAAAAGCGATGAGGAAGACCAGGATATAGGCAGCCTAGTTTATAAATGACCAGAAAGTAAAATGAAGCCCTAGTTCTGAAAAAGATAAGACGGAAGCAAAATTATACAATAATCTATACTCTTATCAAGAGTACCCTTCATAAAGATATGAGAAGTGGACAGACATGCGCAATGTGTAGTCACACAATTGAGCAAAAAATACAAGACACACAATAAATTTCATTTTGCTTGCTCTTTGCTGGCTATAAAAAAGAGACAATCAGGTAAAATGGAAAAACTTTTTAAAGTCTCCTTCAACAATATGGCTTTTTTGCAAGCATGAAAATCATGATTCCTTAAAAATATAATGGTAGAGATAACTTTGTTCATACACTTTGATTAGTAATAGGAATCAAGTAAGACTCAAAGTAAGGACATATTGAACTTACAGAAGGTATTTGTCTCTAGAATGGAGACTGTCTAGCTAGTTCAGTGCCCAAAAGGAAGAAAGATTCTCTTTAAGTGGTAAGGCCTTCTAGTTTGCAGCTGGTTGTATCAAACTCTGGAATATTGTAAATCCTCCTAAATGAGATATATGATCAGCCAGAAATTTTGGACTCAACTAACCACAGAGGGGAAAAAATGCATCAAGAATGCCTGTTGTCATATTCAGTTGGACAAATAATCCAAAGACCTGTCATAAAAAACATTCATACTGTATTGACATTTTAGTCCTGAGTCTGCTAGGAGTAATTTTATTTCATTCCGTATTAATCTAATATTTAATCTAGTTCAATTTAGAAAGAGAGAAATGCCCAAACTGGCATAGTTCCCATACATTCTCTGATATGTCTACCCCAAGATGAGTTGAGGTCACATTTATAGGAATTTTTGAAAGAAAGTATGGCTAGATATGTGTACTGATACAGTTTAGGGTTAACCTTCCAGATTTATAGTAATTCTTCAATTCCTTTCTTGATTCTCTTTTCAAGAATTAAAAGGATACTCTTTTTTTTTTTTTTTTTTTTTTGCTTTTTTTTGCTGAGGCAATTGGGGTTAAGTGACTTGCCCAAGGTCACACAGCTAGGAAATGTTAAGTGTCTGAGACCAGATTTGAACTCAGGTCTATCCTGACTTCAGGGCTGGTGCTCTATCCACTGCGCCATCTAGCTGCCCCAAGGATACTCTTGGAATCATTATCAATGTCCTCCTTTCCAAATGGATAGGATGCTATCACTTCAGGGGTGGGTCAAAAAGGAGATTGTTGGGGCAGCTAGATGGTGCATGGATACAGCATCATCCCTAGGGTCAAAACAAGGGGAAGAAAAGAGATTGTCCTTGGATTAATACAATTGCTTTAGGAGAAAGAAAAAGCAATATTCTTAACAAGACAAGAAATATAATTTTTTTTAACAAAGTTTAGTTGCTACCCTTAATGTTTCTTTAAAAAGCCCTTTTTTGGTCTCAATCTATTACTTACCTTCCTAAATTCTCCTTCCCACTTTAGTAATCTGAAAATTTTTCTTAATATTTGTAAAGAAACTAAAAAAGAAAACATTAATATGCTTTTACAGACCTTATTCATCAGGGCATGTGTCATGAACAGAAACTGCAGATGGACAATGAGCTAGGCCTAGAATTGAATAGGAGGCATAATGTGGATTATGTTGCCTTTGGGATATTGTTCAGTGTTTCTGTTGATGTCTAAGCTTCTCTCTGAAATTAACTCCTATTTGAAAAATATTCATATTCTTTCAATGATTCAATGTGACTAAAATAACTATATATTTAAAGAATTAAAATCATGTCACCTTTTAAAGTATAAAATCATCAATGTCTAAAAGACCAAAAAATATATATGGTGTGGGTGAGCAGTGTACAACATATTATTAATGAAGAGCTTTTCAGAAGTGGCAAAAATGATGTAATAAAACAGATATGACTGGAAAAGTGAGTCAGTCATGTAGTGAGAGTGAAGGACAGTTGATACATAGCTGATGTGTGCCATTAATACCCTTCATTATCAAGAGGTCTGGTGGAAGGCTCCTAGCATTTTGGCTCCTAGGATGTTGAGTGAAGTCTCTGTTCAGGGTTTATGGAATAACATGAATAACAATCCAAAAGAATAAAAAGCGTTGAATGGATTGTGACCTGCATCAATGGAAGGACATTGCAGATACATCAAAGTATCAAAGGATCTTTGCACTTCTGTATTTCTTCCTCTCCTGAACTCTTTCTGGCTTTTAACCTTATGGCAATATTGATCATTGCTTGAGAATGAGGGAACCATTATCCTATAGGTGCTCTAAGCCCCTCCTATAAGTCAGGTAACTTGCCCAGGAGATGAGATTATATTGGACACACACACACACACACACACACACACACACACTCCCTTGAAATTGAGATTTCTTTAATCCCCAAGAGCCCAGAAGAACAAATTTACATAAACATCCTTCAATGATCCTGGCAAGTAACAGGAAGCAAAAAATGAGAAGGATGTTTAAGAAAGGAATCAATTCCTCTAAGGTTGCCCCTAGTGATATGTTGATTATTTTCTTATTGGAAGCTTTATGGTTCCCTGGTGACTTATGTTTGGTTTATGCAAAGCTGATTTATTTGAAAAGTTCTTGCCAATGCTGATGCAGAAATAACATTTCCTACCAATTTAAAGGTGAGAATAGTGGAGCAGGAAAAAACTCAGACTCCTGAGCTTTCTTCCTAGCTTCACCTAGGTATTCTTACATAGGCTTAGGCACTAAGCCTTGTTTATCTACTGAAAGAAGTTAATATTATTTAACACAATCTTTTTCATTTTTTCTTTTAGTATTTTATTTTTCCCTAATTACATTTTTTGTAATTAGGGAATTTTCAACATTTACTTCTAAAATTGAGTTCCAAATTCCCTCCCTCCCTTTTCACCCCTCTCATTGAGAAGGCAAGCAATTTGATATGTGCAGTCATGCAAAACAATAAAAGAAAGCAAATCAAGATTTTAAAAAAAGAAATATAAAGTAAAAAAGTATGCTTTGATCTACATTTAGACTCCATCAGTTCTTTCCCTGGGGGTGGATAGTATATTTCATCATAAGTCCTTAAGAGTTGTCTTGAATGAGAACAGCTAAGTCATTCATAACTGATCATCTTACAATATTGCTATTACTGTATACAGTTTTCTCCTTTTTCTGCTCATTCTCTGTGTCAATTTGTATAAGTCTTTTCAGGTTTTTCTGAGAACATCTAACTTATCATCTGTCGTAGCCAACAGTATGCCATCACAAATTATATACCACAATTTGTTTAGCCATTTCCCAATTGAAGGATATCCACTCAATTTTTAATTTTTTGCTATCAGAAAAGAGCTGCTGTAAAATTTTTGTACCCATAGGGCCTTTTCCTTTTCCTTTTAAAAAATCTCTTTAGGATACAGATCCAGTAGTAGTATTACAAGGTCAAAGATCATACATGATTCCTAATTGTACTACATAGTGGTTGAATCAGGTCACAATTCCACCACTAGCATATTAATCTCTCAATTTTCTCCCATCCCCTTCAACATTTTTCCTTTTCCATCCTATTAACTAATTTAATAGGTATGAGGTAGATTGTTTTAACTTGCATTTCTTCAGTCAATAGTGATTTAGAGCATTTTCTCATAAGGGCTTTAGACAACTTTGGTAATGTTATCTAAATTGACTGCTCATATTTTATCAATTGAGGCATGACTCCATCCCCTTACTGTCTGTGGGCTGAGAACTCTGGAAAAAGCTGATTCTGCACCTGATTCAGTTACTCCCAAGGGCTGCACCTGGCTTGTTGGGGGCTGTTATATACTTTACTCTCATTCTGGTACAACAAACCTTTTCCTGCCGAACATCCAAGTTGTCTCAGGCTGGAAAATTGTTTCACCCTGTCATTTTGTGGGTTCTCCCACTCCAGATTTTGTTTTAGAGCATTATTTAAACATCTTTGGAGGGATTTGAGGGAGAGTTCAGATGAGACCTTGCCTTCTCTCCATCTTGGCTCCAATCCTCTATTTAGCACAATCTTGTAAAGAATTTTTATCAAAATCTCAATCCATAAAAGAGCCCTTAATAAAACATTCCACACAGGGCCATTTTGTGTTAATATGTAGTGATTAGTAAAGTTTGAAGCATTACATATATACCAATTATAATGACTAATACTGTGGGTTATATTTTACATTTATTAATCATTTTTTTCATTTTTATTCTTTCTGTTTAACTTCTTTTGAGGTTTACAAAAGTATAAAAAGGGTAAATTTAGAGAATGTGCTAGATGTTATTCCCTGTCCTTTTTAGAAAGGCTGCAAAATTAGCATAGAAAGTCCAAAATAAGATGATAAAGGTAATTATTGCATCTCAAGTATATCTGTCTTAAATTCTGGATTGGAAAGATTAAGTGTTTAAAAGGTCACCTTTGACCAGAATTTAAATATGGTATCAATGATCCAGTTTTCTGTAGAATAATACCAAAGACCCTTCACTCCACCTATCCAGATATTAATCATCTTTCTTAACTCAACTCGAGTTACAACAGCACTCTGATATCTGACCCCACTATTCCAGCCACAAAGATCTTTCACAGGCCTCCTTCTTTGAGTTCCTTTCAGTCTGAACTCCACAATTTAGCACTTTACTGCATGCTGTGGGATTGCAGAGCCCTGTGATTTAAAATGAACAAAACAAGAAACAAATTCAAAAGAATGAGTGCTGTCTCCTTGAAACTTGTCAGTGTGGGAGACCATACAAATGTTCATGGCAAAGATTTGGCTTCCATTTCTCAAAATATTTTGAAAACTGCTTATTTAAAATTAAATTTCCAAACTGCAGAATGTAATTTCAACCATTTTTAATGTTAGTGAACTTTCATCTTTGGATAATGTAGTTGGTTTCTGGAAATTGTGAGCCTCATGCAAGAAATAAGGGATCAAAGTGATTCTGAAGATTCTAAAACATTGTGAGCAGTGTAACTAGGGCTTAGTAATAAAAGCTTTGCCTCATGTGGGCAATTTAGAGGGTGACACAATATTGTACTGGAGTAAATAGTTCCTCCCTTTGTTCTCCTAACTGTTAGAACCTTCCCTTTTGAGATTCTGAGGTATTCCATCTCACTCACCATGTTGGGCAGTTAGGTGGTACAGTGAATAAAGGAACCTGGAAGCAGAAAGATTCTTATTCCTGAGTTCAAATCCAGTCTGTGTGACCCTGGTTAAATCATTTAATCATTGTTTGTCTCAGTTTTCTCATCTGTTAAATGGATATAATAATAGCATCTGCCTTGTGATTAGGTTATGATTATGGATATGATTAGGATAAATGTGGTAGTATTTGTAAAATGTTCTGCTAACCCTGAAGAATTTTATAAAGGATATCTGTAATTATGGGCTATTATAAAAGAGACAGAATTTGAACTTAGTTAACTGACTCTTCTAGTATGATTCTGTTACTTGAGTTTTGGTCCACCAACTCCAGAACCACTCTTTTTTACTACATTATATTGCCGTAACGACTCCCTTTTCCCTCTGTGTTACTTTACATGTCACTGTTTTTAGCATGAATACTTGGGTACAAATATATAATAATGTTGCCTACAATATGATGGGGGCAGATAAGTGACACAGTGCCAAGCTTGGAGGACAGAACACTCATCTCCCTGAGTTCAAATCTGGGCAGATTTTGTGAATACTGGGAAAATCACTTAGCTTAGTCTGTCTGTTTCCTCAACTGTAAAATGAATCAGAGAAGGAAATGGCAAATCTCTCTGCCAAGAAAACCCCAAATGTGGTCACAAAGATTAGAGCGTGAATGAACAACAACAAATTGCTTCATACACACACATATACAACACATATACATATTATTTGTGTATATGTACAAATACATGTACATATATACATACATGTATGCTTACACAAACCATCTGCTTAATAAACAGTCAATTGACTGAAAAAGCATCATGCAGGATGGGAAAAGAATTCTCTAATAGCACCTTTTTGATAGGAGAAAATTTTTTAATGGAAATGCATACATCGGGGTAATGTACAACAGAGAAGTAAGGAATGGAAAACAGAAGGAGCAACTTTCCCTCTCTGCAGTCCTAGAGAGTCAACTACCTGATTCAGTGTTTTTTGGTGACCTGCCATGTACTACTATAACTGCTGAGGATTCAAGACAAAGTGAAACAATCTCTACTCTCAAGAAACTTACACTGCAATTGGGGAGAAAACAGTTGATGTGATCATTTTTTTTATTATATTATATTATGGAAATGCTAATTTTATTCCACAAGTTAAATATAAATATTTTTTAAAAAATTAAAAGAAGTTGTAAAAAACCTGTGAATTTTTGCTCGCTAAAAAGTATTTAACAATATGCTCTTTTAAAAACAGCTATTAAGATATGGTGATTTTATATCAATTCTATTTCCAAATATTTCCCTTCTCCTTCCCTTAGGAAGAAAGCCATCCCTTCTAACATGGAATAAAAAGGAGGGAAAAACGATGCTGCAAAACCATTATTCACATTAACAATGATTGATACTATACCAATCCAATAATATTTTATGTTAAAAAAGCATTTGTTCACATTTCTATAGTGCTTTATAGTTTTTGAAGTACTTTCTTTGTAACTCTGTGGTGGCTAGCTAGTTAGACATAGACAGCATTTGTTAAGCCCTGACAATATGTCTGGCACTATGAAGTGGACAGTGAAACTATTAATACCCCTATTTTTACAAAGAAGAGACTGAGAGTCAGTGAGATTAGGGGTTTATAGCTAGCAAGTTGGCAGAGACATGACATGAAAAGCCAGTTCCTCTAACTAACTCCAAGCCACTCAATCATCTTTCTAAGACAAGAATTTCTTCTCATGCAATGTTGAGAAAATTTTGTTTTGTTTTATTTTGTTGGCTTTCTTTACTATAAATATGGTTTCCAGAAGGCTCCAAACTTAACTTCTGATCTCTTTCTTTAGATCACAGCTACCAAAAGGAAAAAGAAATTTTTGAAAAAGAAAAAAGTAAAGTAGGCTTCAGTCACATCTCTGAAAGATAATAAAAGGTTTCCACAATAATCCATTCTAATTTATAATTCAACTATGTGAAATAATAGTGTATAGAAGAAATCAAAGGAACAGACACAAATTACATTCCAAAGCAGAAACAAAATAAGAGTTTGAAAAAAACATAATGCTCTTTCTGGCCCTGCTCAGGGCCCATGACAGGAGCCCCACTTAAAGAATGGAAGTATAGCCTTGTTAAAGGTCGGGATTAAGGATCAAATCCAATTTGCACCGTGTAGCAAAAGGAGTTGGGCAGAAGGTAGGCAACAAAGAGCATTGGGTGATGGCAGGTAAGCCTGAGGAATGGAGCACTCAACATGATGCAAAGCTCATTTAAAATGGATCTTTTGCAATGTAAATAACTCTATTTCATAGTCATACTCCCATCCTTTTAAGCCCAGTTGTTGTAGGACTAGGTATAACCACATAGACTTTGGTCTAAAGCACATAGTAGGCATAAATATTTATTGAATGATTGATTGGTTAAGCTTCAATGGTTGACAGTTCCCAGCTGCTACTAGTATTTCTTGTGTTGGAAACAGCTGAGCTTGCATTGCATAATTGGTTAATTATGCATTTTGTTTAAATTTAACAAGACTGTTAATGATTGCTAAGCCAGTTTTTAAGAACATTAGTTTTTCTTTAAAAGTATAGAAAATATGCCTGTTACTTTTTTGAAGATTTCTCCAAGAGCCTTTACTAACATGAATATTTGTCCTATTATAGAAGATATTGTTAAGAGATCTATTTAGACAATTACAACACAATAAACTACTTTCAATTTATGTCCAACATATTAAGGAAATATGAGAAACTCTTTTAAAAAGTGACATCTTAAACATATATTTGTTAAATTTTTCCATTGCACCAATTTTGTAGAAACATTATGACTGTGATTCTGATCCTCCAGGCTTAGATTAAATGGTAATAAAATTTTATATTTTACCTAGAATATAATATAAACATGTATATATACTTACACAAAATATAAACTATTAGAATTTTATTTAGTTCAACTTCCTAATTTAATATACAAAGCTTAGGCAAAGGTTATGTCACTTGCCTAAATTGTCATAAAATTGTCATAAAACATTAGAATTTCAGAACTGGAAGGGCCCTCAATATTTATCTACTCCATCCTACTCCTGAAAAGCAATTCCTTCTATGCTATTACTGACAAGTGGTCATTTAGCTTTTGTTTTCCTGAGAACATTAATGAGTGCCAACCTTCTACTTCCTGTGGCAGCTCTAATTGTTGTTCCTTATGGTAAATCTAAATCTTTGTATTTATAATTTCTACACATATTTCTTATTTTTATCATGTATATAATCCCATTTCCTCATGAAGGAATGAAAAGGAATTTTAAATCACTTAGTATGTGTCAAACATTCTGCTGACACCATAAACTACAATTAAAAAACAATACCACCATTTTTTCTTAGAGTTAATATTCTAATAGAAGAAAATGGAACTTAGAAGAATTAACTTGTGGAGTAGAAAGAAAGACTCTGAAGTTCTAAGGATTCTGCAGTGGGGTAGATGAAAAGGCCCAAAGATCTTCAGGATGGAACAGCAAATCAGGTGTTAGTATCTAGAAGTCAAGAAGGCTTAATAACAGGGCAGACGGTAAGGTCCAGAGGACTTTAGCACTTTGAGTTATAGTAACATGGCAAATGCTAAGATACAGCAATCCTCTGTCTTCAGAAGCTCATCCAAATAGTGTGAATAACCATGTTGGTTTTTTGACCTAAAGTCACAAGATAGTCTTACAAATATTTAAAGACAACTATCATTCTCCTCTAAGTCCATACTAATTCATGCTGAGTATGAAAGTTCTTTCAAAATCCAAGGTATCAATATTAGGTATACATTTAAGATTTATATTTTGTGTCATTTTACAGATGGAAATTCAAGGCTAGAGTGTTTCACAGAAGCTCACATATCAAATCATTGATTCTTCCCTTCATTATCCTACTTTTAAAATTGGAGTTCATTGTCTTCTAGGGATCTTGTGTCTGTCTTTTAAAATTTAAAGGTAGAGATCATATGATATAACATTAAATGTATGACATTGATATAACATTAAATGTATGACATTGAACCACTTGCCCCTTCGAAGGGAAAGCTTTGGTCCCTTGTGTACTATATAACTTGAATATCAGTGCAAGCTACCATATATTACATGCACTTACCTCACAAGGGCATCTGGGTGGCAAAATGGATAGAATGCTGGGCTTGGAATTAGGAAACCTGAGTTCAAATCCAGCCTCAGACACTTACTAGCCATTTGACACTGAAGAAGTCACTTAATCTCTGTTTGCCTCAGTTTTCTCATCTGTAAAATGAGCTGGAGAAGGAAATGGCAAACCACTCCAGTATCATTGCCAAGAAAACCACAAGTGGGGTCACAAAGAGTTGGACAGGATAGAAATGATTGACAATCAATAACAATGAAACAGCAACAATAAAATACAATAATAAAATAATAACAAGAAACACAATTAGCAATAAAATACAATAACAATAAAAACAACAACCTCACAAGGTTACAGTAAAGATCAAATGAGATAATATTTGTAAAGTGCTTACTTAGCACAGTGCATGGAGTAAAATAGGTTCTATACAAAAACTTATTGCCTTCTCCCTCTCCATTATTCATCTGCTTAACAGCCCTCAATCCCTCCCCATTGTTTATAGGATAATATACAATGTCATGCATTTAAGACTAAATAGATTGGCTCCTAGCTACATTTTTAGGCTTAATTCAAAATTATTTCTCCTTGGAAAGCTCTAGGTTACAGCTAAACTGTATTATTGGCCCTTTACCAAGTTCTACATTCCAACTCCTGTCTTTATTACATGTGAAAAAGCTATTCCCCATGCCTGCCAGGAGTGCACTCCTTCCTCTCAAAATTCTTGTCTTCCTTTAAGGGTCAGCTCAGGTACCACTTCTTCCCCCACACCTTTCCTGATGCCTCCGTTACATTCTACTTCTCTGTTCATATACCACAGGCCACCAATGAATGTAAGTTTCTTGAGGTCAGGGATGACATTTCCTTTTTATCTCTGTATTCCAAGCACCCAACAGTGCCTTTCATAGGATACACAAGTCCCTACATAGTAAATGCTCATTGAATTGATTTAAATTTGCCAGCCTTTCTTGAGCCTGTGGTGAAATCTCTGGACATGCATTCATGTGCTTGTGCACGTATAATCATTTGTTAATGGACTAATTTGTATGGGACTTGACCCAGTGCAGTTTCTGTGGAGAGGAAACTATATCTTTCTTCAGTAACCTTCAACTGTAAAGTGCTTTATAATTTCTAAAGAATCTTCACACCTTTTAAGCAATTTGGATCCTCACAAATGAGGTTAGCAGTAGAAGCAAAAACATACTCTTCAGAGAGAGAAGGAAACTGAGTCTCAGAAAAGTGAGATGATTTGTCTGAGGTCAAAGAGCAAATGAATTTCAGATCCGGGAACTAAAGCCAATCCTTATGATATTCCATGCCAGAATATGTAGGATAGGATGTGGAGCATGGCGCAAGCTCTCAGCCAATGGTAACTGGTTGTAATAGTAATGGCAAAAGAGACAGGAAGTATTGCTCAGTTCTTAGAGAGAAATGGGCCATAGAGAACAGGGAGAGTTGTTTGAAAACACAGTGCAGCCCTTCAAAATATTTTCCATCAGCTTTCAGACTAAAGAACTGATTTGTCTGCTCCCTGAAAGGATAGCCATGAGCCAAGTAGGGTAAAGATGAATACAACTCCCTCCTCCTCTCTTTGCTCCTTTCTTCTTATTCTAAGTTCAACTGCTTGTACAGGGAAGAAGGCAGATGCTGCAGCCTTAGCTGTGAAATAAAATCCTCAAATGCCAGAGGCAGATGAAAGGAAAGGCTGAGGTCAGATACAAAGAACATCAAAGAGGAGGAAGGTCTTTTGGGTAAAGAAAGAAATTGTATCTTTGTGAAAGAAAAATAGAAGGAAATCATGAAATACATTCCATGCTGTTTTTCTTACAAGGAAAGCACAAAGCAGTTTTTTTTGTTTTTTTTTTTTTTTTGCCTGGGTTTGTGTCAATAGCTAGTCCCAGTTAAGCATAAGGTCTAATGTTAATCTTCCTTATCTTTTTGACTAATGCAGTATGTGTGCTATTATAAGACACAAACCTCTGGGCATATTTATAAATACACTCATATGAACGAGTCATTAATTATAGTAGAAAATCTCCCTGAAAGATCAGGAATGGTCATTCAGATTCAGAATACATGGACAGCTACTGTTTTGTCCTTCAGAAAGTAACCTCCGTGCATCCAAAGGTATCATTTTGAACTGTATTCTATTCAAGTGATTGATGGGTTGGAAGAGTGGGAAAAAAGCACGGTGTTCTAGGGCTGTTTTTTTCCTGTGTGTGTGTAATTGAAGTTGCTCCCTTGGCTCTAATATGATGAGCTAGAATCTAAAAACCTAAAACCCTCTAAAGGGAGGGAAGAAGAGAAGATGGAGAAAGAAAAGGAGAGAAAAAAAAATTTTTTGCATTGTTTTGCTGATGCTTCAGTAACTAAAGCTTGCTAAACTGATGGTATAGTAGCAAATTCTTATATAAAAGTCATTATATATCACTGGAGGCTATTTCATTTGATTGCTATTTTGTTTCAGAATGGAAAATCAAACCTTTCGAGATATTTGTTATTCTGAATTGAATTTTCTTGAGAGCAGGAATTGTTTCATTTTTCTTTGTAGCTCCATTGTCCAATAGTATTGTAAATATGTTTAATCTAACCTGTGATTTCATCCACATGAATAACATCAAATGAGGAAACTCTTTCTACCAACATATAGCAGTATATTGGCATATGGAATATGCTACTAAATCTGCTCTGCAACTAAAATCTTAAAGGATTGCTTTGAGACCTAGTGGTTAAGTGGTTGTGTTTGAGATTTGAGGTATATAAGTATAAACGAAAAACAGAAAGTGAATCCAGATCTTTCTAACCCTAAGGACACCTCTCATTATACCATGCCATGTTTCCTCTAGCATAGTAGGCACCTAATAAATGCATCCTTTATTTGTTGGAATTCTTTATTGTTAATACTAATTAATTTTGATATAATACTTTTGTACATCTACATCTGTATGAGGGAGGTAGCTATACATATGGGTATACATGTGCCAAATATGTGGGGGTCTATTGGGTTTCCAGTTCCTTGTCACTACAAAAAAAAGGAAATTACAAACATTTTTGCCCATATGGGTCCTTTAGAGAGAACTTCTTAATCCCTTCAGAGCTCTTCATGATCATAACAAATAACTGCACATTTGGATAACTGGCATTTTGATAGGAAAGAGTTAATGTTAATTATGCTGTATAATAACATATAGTGTCAGTTTAGGATATGTCTACCTATCATTTAGTACAATTCCCAAAGCAAGCAGTTCAGTCAGAACATTTAATTTAAAAGCTAGAGGAATTTAATTCAATAAGCATTTCTTGAAAGCCCAATATATGCTTAGCATGGTTTTTTAAGAATTACAGGGAATGCAAAAAGAGTATAAGATATGGGGATAGGTTCACCTACATTAAACCAACATGTTTGCTACCTGTTGATAAAGCAGTTGGCTAATTGACTGGACTTTTCAATTTTCAAATAGTTCTTTCAATGTTAGTAGACACAGGCATTCATTTTCTATTTAGTACCTGAGTATAGTGATATAGCTGAAGGTATAAAAAGCTTTAAAAGTACCTAATGTTTAGCAGTCCATTTTAGTTGCTAAATTGAACTTTACACTAATAGGGAAAGTAGGAGAAGGGGAAGATTTAGAGGGAAAGATAATGAGTTTGGTTTTGGAGAGGATGATTTTAAGAGACCTTTTGAATATTCAGCTAAAGATATTGAGAGATAGTTGGAGATATAAGATTGAAGATCTGAAGAGAGTTTAAAGTAAGACAGTCATTAGCATGGGAATGGTAATTAAATCTAGGGGAGTTGATGAGATCACCAAGTTTAATATCATAGAGGGAGAAAAGAAGGTCCTCAATTGAATCCTGAAGGCAATGATGTTTTTCCCTTGAGAGATGAACAAAGAAGATGAGATTTGTAATGGATCGGGGATTCTTTTGTGACACAGGAGTTGTTGAATTGTGGGGCCATATCAATAACATGATTTGAAAATTCAGATTCCATTGATCCAAGAACTTACCTTATCCTTTGGAGTTGATAGCCTAAGGTATCTCCAGAATTTACAGAATCTTGGAAATTCAAATTTGGAAAAAGCCCCAGAGACAATCCAGCCCAATCCATATACAAAAATGAATCCTCAATACAAAATATATACTACAACTCAGTCTTTGCATAAAGAGCTCCATACTCGAAGGCCACCCATTCCACTTTTGGAACGTGCTCATTGTCAGGACATTGGTGAACTGAAGAGAATCAAGAGGATAGTAATCAGAATGAGGAAGATGCTTGAAGTATATGAAAATATCTTTGATGTCCTTCCTTTTCCCCATGATTCTTTAGTTGTTTTTCTTCTTAAGACTAAATATCCTGGGGCAGCTAGGTGGCGCAGTGGTTAGAACACCAGCCCTGAAGTCAGGAGGACCTGAGTTCAAATCTGGTCTCAGACACTTAACATTCCCTAGCTGTGTGACCCTGGGCAAGTCACTTAACCCCAATTGCCTCAGCAAAAAGCAAAAAAATAAATAAATAAATAAATAAAAAAGACTAAATATCCTTAAAGCCCCATTTTCTGCAAGAAAAATTCCTAGTCCCTCTTAATTTTTATACTTTCTATTCATTATCTCTAATTTATTCTGTATATGTCATGTTTGTTTATAGCTATTTGCATGATGTCTCCCCCAGTGGATTATGAATTCATTGTGACAGAGGCTGTTTTTGCCCTTCTTTGTAACCCCAGGTCTTAGCACAGTGCCTAGCACAAATTAAGTGCTTAATTAATACTGTGTCAATTTGATTTGACACATGGCATGAGCTCAAGGGCCATTATCATCCTAGGAACTGGACACCATTTAGGAATTACTCTTCTCTAGGCATTATTAATTCACCAATATCCTTCTTAAAATGTGCCATCTGGAAATAAATGACAATTCTTCAAGCTGGTCTGGCTAAGGCAGAGTCATGGAGATAGAAGAGACATTTGGAATTCACAGCACTTTAGACTCATAGTTTTAAGCTAGATGGTACCTTTCAGGTCACCTAATTACAGTGCCCCGATTCAATCCCATAAAACAAGCTTTATGTTCTGTACCAGGCTGATGCTGGGAATACAAAGATGTCCTTACCTTTCTGGAAGCTTTTTGAAAAACTTCTATTCTATTGCTTTCATTTTATAGCCAAGAATCTAAGACCCAGATTTTGTGGTTCATAGATCTTGTCACTGCTCTACTCTGCTTCTTCATCATCACATGGAAATTTTAATGATTTTTAAAAACAGAACATTTTCTTGACTCATTTCTCTTTTCCTGGCCTAGGATGCCATTTCCCCAATTTCCTTGATGACTCTATGGCTGTAAACAATCAGGAAACTTGTTTACATCTATGAACATCTGAGTCTGACTGGCATAACGAAGAGCTATGAAAATTGATAGTGTAGGAAACACAGCTTCCTCTTCCTTGTTTTTCACATCCATAAAAAAACCAATCAGGAAATTTCACCTAAAGATGAGCAAGAGATATCATAAAGAAAGACGATGAAATATTTGATACAAAATACATGAAGCATTTTTCCCTTCTATTTTCAACTGCATTCAAAGAAGCAGTTTCCTTTAAATTTAAAACAGCTCACCAATCTAAAAACAAACATTATCATTCAAGGGAGACCAGGAGCTAGGAAAATGAAAAAAGAAAGAGATATATGAGACATGCATTTGGCCATTGAGCTATAATTCTTAGACTATGGTAACTGAGTAGAATGAAAATTGGGGGAAATCTTGAGAATTTCCTAGAAATGGTAGACAGAATTGTGGTAAGGCTCAAAGCTTCTCCTTGAAGAAGTCCTCTGAAGACCTGGAGGATTTAATGTAGGGAAAATAAGTTCCTTGATGATAATATCTGGTTTTGCTTCTCTTTGTATCCCCAGTGCTTAGCAAAGTATGTGGCTTTTTGACTAACTGACTGATTGAATCCTGCTAAAAAAGAGAATATAAAGATCCTGTCCAAATAAGAGTCTTCTAATTCTGTTGCTGTTCCTGTAGTAGAAGGATGGGTGATGGAAGCCTCCCATGGAAAAGAAAACCTTAGTGTCTTGAATGGTGTCAATAAGACTATAGTGTTACTTAGTGATGATATGATTGGTCAGAATTGGCTATTCACCACCAAATCACTGAAATTTCGTAGTGGAATTATGTTTATTCAATCTACTCTAAAGAGCTAGAATTGTAGCTACTACAGGGCCTGGAAAAGCTGATATATCAATATGCTTTTTTTTCTTTAGAGAAACTCTGTAATTTCAAAAGTTTTAAATCTCATGGAAAATTTTGAAAACAGCATTGCCTTCCACAAACATTTGTGACTGCAGGCACACACACACACACACACACACACACACACACACACACACACACTTAAGAGATCCTGAGTCATTTTGGGCCAGAAGACAATGGATCTTCAAGAACCAAGTTCAAATCCAACAAGTTTTGAAAACTAAGGGGTTTTTCGGAATAGGTATAGGAAACAAAAAGCTCTCTCTATGGGATACAAAGCAATAGATTATTACTGTATTATTATATGGACTCCTTTGTTTTGATAATACATCAACAAACATATTGGTAAAGAAGCAGAAAATTGAGTCATGAAAGACAGTGTGGCTTAATAAATGTTTACTGACTGAGGAGGGCAGAGAAAATCTGTCTCATATTACTCTATGTCAAGCATAGTGCCTTATAAATAGTAAGTGCTTAACAAATGCTTGTGGAGTGATTGAGTCTATTCTCAGAGTGTTCAAATATTAAGGCATAGCTTCAAAGGTGCTCCTGCATAGCTGAATTCATAAAATAATGATGGTATGCAAATTATTCTATGCCTCCAAGATTTTTTTGCATCTTTAGTGATATGCTGGGATGCTCCTTTTTCCTAGATCCTTCATAGTTCTAACATACAAGGTCCTAACATCTAGTCTTGAAATGTCTGGCTGTAATCCCCAAATTCATTCCTACATACTTTGAGTATGTATGGGTTAGAATTCAATAGGCAGGTTTATGTGTCATGGTGATGGCAAGCAAAGTGGTCAGAAGAAATGGGATTTATAAGAATGCATTCAAATAGAATTCCATGTAGTGAGACAAAACCCCTGACACCAGGGACTAACAGCATCAAGTGGACACTTCTTTCACATCACAAATGAAATGCAGAATGGCACCTACTGAACACAGACAGGATTATGAAGCTGTGTAGATGAGTGGGCATGGCAAAAAAAAAACGGTCAGGCCTTTGTGTGATAAGGGTCAAAATCAGTAAGTCATGCAAATACTAGTTCAGAAAGAACTGATAGGCATATCAGCTCAAACATATATTTTTTCATAACCATAATTACAGATTGAGATATGGAAAGGGCCATAGAGATCATTATAGAGCTGTGTTATAATACCAGATATAGTTCTAAATGTGAAATCTTGGGTGAGATTCTGCTTTGGACACATACTAGGTTTATTATCCTGGACATTTCACTGACCTCTCAGAAACTAATCATGAGAATATGTGAATAATCCCATGACTGTGGTAATAATCCCAGAGTTGTCAAAAAAAATCAAATTATATATGTATACACATGTACACACAGTATTTTGTAAACTTTTGCCTTTTGATTGCTATGGAGCAGAGAATAAGCATTTATTAAACACTTACTATATACTAGGCACTGTGCTAAATGCTTTACAAGTATTTTATTTGGTCCTCATAACAATTTTAAGAGATAGGGGCTATTTTTATCCTTAATTTATGGTTGGGAGAAATGAGGCACATTGAAGCTAAGTGTCTTGCCCAGGGTCACACAATTGGATTTGAATTCAGTTCTTCCTAACTCAAAGTCCAGCATTTTAGTTATATAATGCTTTAGTTATATAATGCCTTAGCTTAAGAAACGTCAGCTGTTTTGGCTATCTTCTAGTTTTGCAAGTAAGTAAGTAGAGATTGCGTAGGGTTAAATGACTTAGGTTCCATAGGTAGTAACAGCAGTGTTGGTATTCTATTCCAGGTATTCTGACTACAAATCCAGTGTCTTTTTTATTGCTCCATTCACTTAATAAACATTTATTAAGTGCCCATTATGTGCCAGGTACTATGCTAAGAGCTGGGGATACAAAAGAGACAAGAGACAGTTCCTGACCTCAAAGAGTTCACAATCTGATGAGAGAGACAATATGCAAACAAATATACATACAAAAAAAGCCATATACAGGATAAATTAGAAGTAAATCAAATGCAAAGTGGTTTCATGTATTGATGGTACAATTCTGGAAGATAAGAGCCTGTTTTCTTGATGCTATTCAGCCAAAATTAGCATAAGCAGCAGAGAATTGATCCATACTTTGTTGGATTTTCAATTTCAGAGGCTCTATTGAGTGCATAATCATCTGTGAGCAAAGAATACCACGCATCAACCCTCCCTCTATTTTAGTCTTGTCTTATAGCCTTCCCACGTTAAATAATTTCCTATTGATGCAGTAGTAGATGCCATGTCTGTTTTCATTGAAGATGTCTGACAACATTGCTGGAAAGCATGAGAGCAAGCACATGGCCTTGCTTTATTCCATGGATGCCTGGGAAAGCACAGGAGCATCATCTATCAATTACAACCCAGACAATCGTGCCATTATGAAATTAATGGACAATACTGATGAACTTCCTGGGCAATCAAATTTTGACATAATTTTCCATATCCATAGAGTCTGATACAATCAAAGCCCAGATTTTTCCTTGTTAATAGTTTCTTTATTCCCATTATCTATTACAAGATTATGAAACTTAATCCAATCTTATAAATCATGCTCCAAAAATATTTTAGAATCTCTTTTATGAAAATCAGCTCCTGTATGTTTCTTTATTTTTTTCTGTATGTTTCTTTAAAGGAACTTTGTAATTCAGCAATTTAGAGATTTAACTAAATGTCCAAATGATAGCCATTTTTAAAACACTTATGTACAAAACTCTTTATTACACTCTTGGTTTACAAACAAAAAAGCAAAAATGTCCCAGAACTCAAGGAGCTCATTTTCAAAAGGGGAAGACAACATGTAATTTTCAGCTACAAGATGAAAAAGTTTTATTGTTCCTAGGGCACGGCAGTAAAGCAGATGGTAATGACTTCTTTAATGTCACTTCCACTGACAAAATCATATCCATTTTTGATGTTGAGCCATTTGATGGTGCCAGGAATTTTGTCGACAAGAACCTTATAAATAAAACTTCAAAGCAAAATACATAAATTATACTTTTTCACTAATTAGAAATCAATCAATAGATCATCAAACATGTATTAAGTACCTCCTATGTTCCAGGCATTTCACTAGGTGCTGAAAATAAAAAGACAGAAATGAATGTCAAGATTCTTACATTCTATGAAGGAAGACCCAGGCATATGTACTATAGAAATGCCAAATAGATAAAAGATAATTAGTAGGTTTAGAGGCCTCAATGTGTTCGCACCTGTTTCTAATCTAATGATTGTTCATTGAAAAAAAAAAATAAGTGCTACTTGAACATATCAAAAGGTGATTGATGATGGCTAATAGACCTTGATGATTTATTACTTCTATAGCTAAGACACCACTGCTCAAAACATTTTTTGGAAATTTTCTTTGGAAAGTGCCTTCAAAACAAAATTTTTGGTTACCCCCAAGAAAGAAAAATTTCGTTGTTGGATATTTTATTGTTCTATTATTTCAATCATGTATGACTCTTTGTAATCCCATTTGGGGTCTTGTTGGCAATTATACTGAAAGGTTTGCTGGTTTTTTTTTTTCTCCAGCTCATTTTACAGATGAAAAAACTGAAGCAAACTTAAGTTTGTTAAGTGACATACCCAATATCACATAACTAGTAAGTGTCTGAGGCCACATTTGAACTCAGGTCTTCCTGATTCCAGGCCTAGCACTCTCTTGTGTCACTTAACTGCCCCTAAATGCTATGTATTAAATGCCATATACTAAAATACTAACATTTTAGACATTTTGATGTTAGATTTTTGCAAACACTGACTTGGCTGCAAAAGTAGCAGAAAAACTCTACATTGCAGAAGGAGATGGATGGAGTTGAAGAGAAAAGGGCATTCCAAGCAGAGGATTGAGACCAAAGAAAAACACCTAGAGAGAGGAAACAACCATGATACCTTAGGAAAAATGGAAATTAATGCATTTAGGGTTAGCCATAATGGGACTTTGGATCAGGATAAGGTCAAGGAGTAATGGTTCCCTTGGAAGCAGTATAGGAAGTACCTTGAATACCAGGCCAAGAAGGCTGGATTGTTCTATATGTGAGCAGGAGATCCACAATCAGAACTGGGTATTTAAAGATTATTCTGTAGAAAGTGTGGAAGGTAGGACCCAGAAAGAGTCTGCAGAACACTCGTCAGAAGGCTGTTGCAATTGTCTTGGAGAGAAGAGATAAAGGTCTGGGACAGGTCGATTTGTTGAGGGACAATCTCTTTAATGTGCTAATATTTAAGAAAAAAAATATACTCCAGTGGGAAGATGTTTAATAAAGATCTTTTTTTTTTTAGCTACAGTGACTATGATCAATTGCCAAAAATAATATTAGTACTAGGAGCTGCTAGCCTAACTCTGTAAATAGTGACACTGCTGATAAATATTCAGCAAATGTCTCTAAGAACTGGAAATGAAAAAAAAAAAAAGGAACCCACCATCTATTCCAGCTCCATCCCAGCACAGACCAGTGACCTGGATAATGAAGCAACTTTACTTGCCAGGGAAGAAAAAGATGGAGTCAAAATGAACTTGTATTTTGGCTTGGCACATGGGAAAAATAATTGTCCTGATCACTAATTATTCATAGGACAAACTCATCTGGAATAATTTCATGGTCCCTTGAAGAGAATACACTTCACTTAGAAGTGAAGATGTAATATCATCTAATAATAGCACCTGGAGACCTTGGAAGCAGATTTCAATCCAACTCAATTCAACAAACATTTACTAAGTGAATACTATGTGCAAAGATCTGTGCCAGCTTTGAAGATATGAAGACAAAAATGAGATAATCTTTGACTTCAAAGGACTTATATTCTATTGGAATAGGTGTATATAAAATAATAAGCTTAGGGATAGATTAAGTTCCATTAATCTGATCTTGGAATGATTAACCATATCCTTCTACAAAATATCCCTTATAGGGGTACCTAGATAGAGCACTGGGTCTGAAGTTAAGATGACCTAAATTCAAATAGGACTACAGATACTTACTACGTAAGTATGTGTTCTAGCTTTTTTTATGTTGATTATATATTACTACATTTTCACACACAGACTAGAGAATGAAAAGAATATAAGCTTCCCTTTCCTTTCTCTTCAAACAAACAAGCAATCAGCAAATATTTTAATAATATTTTATTTTTCAAATACATACAAAGCTATTTTCAACATTTATTTATTTATTTATTTATTATTAATACTTTTTATTTGCAAAACATATGTATGGATAATTCTTCAACATTAACCCTTACAAAGCTTTCTGTTACAGATTTTTCCCCCCTACTCCCCACCCCTCCCCTAGATGGCATGATATCCACTACATGATAATTATCAACATTCATTTTTGTAAAACTTGGTATTTCAGATTTTCTCCCTCCCTTCCTTATCTCCCCAAGACAGCAATCTAAGTTAAATATGTGCAATTCTTTTAAAACATATTTTTGTATTTGTCATATTGTGCAAGAAAAATCAAACAAAAAAGGAAAAGTAACCAAGAGAAATAAAAAAAACAAACAAACAAAAAAGTGAAAATGCTATGTTTCAATCCAGTCTCCATAATTCTTTCTCTGGATGTGGATGGCATTTTCCGTCCCAAGTCTATTGGAATTGCTTTGAATCACCCATTGTAATCAAGAAATATTTGTAAAGTTCCTACTGTATGTCAGAAACTATGCTACCTGCTGGAGAAACAACAACAAAAATATAAAAGATAGTTCCTGCCCTCAAGGAGTTTGCAGTCTAATGAGGGAAATAACATGTTTACAAATCTATACTGCCTAGCCAGGAGTTTCACTTAGTATATTTACATTTACAGTGATCACTTTGAGGATCACAGGAGGAACTAAGTATACCCAAATGAGAGCTGCTGGATGCACAGTTGCATAGTTTGTGAGGGTTTCAGTAAACTCTCTAAGTACTCAGGGCTTGATAATTTATAGTGGCAATAATCAGCTACATCATAGTCTCTTAAAAGTAGAAAGTATTCAAGTGATTCTCCTTGCTTTCCTGAAAGACAGGAAAGCCCTTTCATAGGATGACAATTTTCTGGGATTTTTTTACATTGTTTTCATTGATTTTATCTTCGTCCTTTTCTTTACCGTCTCTTATTTTTGTTTTGAAGGTTCAGTTACAGAAACACTGAAAACATGCACCAAATGAGCATTAATTTGAAGTCCAAAAACAAATAAAAAAATTTGTTCCATCAAAATTAATGTTAATTATATTTTTTGACTTATGGCAATTTGCCTTCAGTATTTTTTGTTTTTTTTTTAGGAATGAATTATTCTCATAAGGTGGCAATGCCCTTATTAAAATGTCAGATTAAGAACTGAACACAGTACTCTAGTTGTAGTCTAACCAGAGAAAAATACAGAATAAAAGAGAAACTATTGCCTCCTTTGTTCTGTATGATATTCTTCCAAAAATGCAGTCTTAGACAGGATTGGCTATTTGGCAGCCTGTTATAATGTTGGCTCATATTGACTTTGCATTCAACTAAGACCTCTAGGTCATTTCCCATAATTTGCTGCTAAGCCAGTATTTTCCCATCCTTAACTTGTGCTTTAAAAGTGCTTGATTTTGCATCTTTTCTTTCCTAAATTCTACCCTGTTAGTTTCCCTACCCCTTTTAACTTATTGAGACCTTTTTTGAATCCTAATTTTATCTTTCCATGTATTTCTTTAAGCAGGGTACCATAAAAAACTTTGTGATATGCTTCCCTAATACATTAGTATAGTGCTGCCTATTTACATTGGAGCAGCTAGTTAATGCAATGAATAGAGTACCAGGAAGATTCATCTTCCCGAGTTCAAATCCATTCTGACACATTTATTAGCTATGTGATCCTGGTAAAGTCATTTAATTCCCTGGATATTTATTCCATTTCTTCATATAATATATATATGTATATGTATATGTATATATATATATATATATATATATGTTCTAAGGCTTTTTCTATTGCAAAAAAATTATGCTTAGCTAAATAAAGAATTTTTCCTTTTCTCAAAACAAAATATTTCTCTGGATAGAAACATAAAATTTTTAATTCATTCTATATAATATTTTGATATTATAGATACTTGCAATCAGATCTATAACCTGGATAAGAAGTTGGGGATTTGCCCCAGGGTCCCAGAAACCGGAGGGCACAAATATTTAAAATAATCAATTGAAAAGATTACAGAATTTTTATATTTGTTACATTTACATTTTGACAGAATTTCACTCCTTCAGAAAGATAGAAACTTGTTAGCAAGAATAATTAGTCAAACTAGGAAGCTACCAGATGGTGTGCTTCTTCCCCCATCAGCTTAACTCCAGGCAAACTCCTCCCTGGCCCAGTAACATTTTTCCCTCTCTTCCTAGCAGTTCTACAATGCAGAGTCCCATAGTGCTCCTTAATGTATCATGCTATTATTATGGTGTTCCTGTTCTGTTGACATGATGATGTTTGTTTTTTTTTTGTTTTTGTTTCTTTTTGTTATTGTCTTTTTGAGATAAAAAAAACCAAAACTGATAGTTTTACCTCTACTTGCAACTTGCACCCCCTTTGTAGAATGACCTGGAGCCTATTTCACTTGTGGAGGTATAAATGAATGAATGAAATTAAGCCCTTTTTCTCTGAATAACACTATAGTTATAAAGTGCTATATAAAGCACTGGGGATACAAATACAAAAGCAGAGACAGTCCTAGCTCTTCGGGAACTTTTGTTTCAATGTGGAAAAAACAAATTCCCACAGGGGAATGGTCAACAAGTAGAGGCACTTTGGTCCAGAATTCTATAGGCATAATGAATAGGATCATAGAAGGGTAGCTTATGGTCTTGCACAGTCAGTAGCATAAGGTTTCTTACAAGTAAAGCAGCAACCACATAATTCTTAAAAATTAAGTGTGATACACTTTCACTGCAACACTCCTTTACTTCTGAATAAACCTATTGCCCCCAGCATATTTGGGAAGCACCCTAAGCACTGAGAAGTACAAAAGGGAAATGAGGAATTAGTCTTAAATGAGCAAATAGTTCCTATCCGATTGGAGTAAATCCCTGTGTACACCATGATCCTGTTTGAGGGCGATATGGATGGACATCAGGACAGCTTTAAAGTCATGCTTTTGCATCTAAAGCTTTTACTAACACAGTTAGTCACCCATTCCATCAGGGTTTGGATATATTGTGGATCAGCATAAGAAATCCAATGGGAATTTTGGGGGAGTTTTGCAAAAGCCACAAACAATATGTGAAGGCCAGCAGAAAACAGGGAAAGAGTTTAGAAACTCAGAAATGAATAAAACATATGGATAGTATTGTGGAATACCAACACATTTTATCTTTTAATACCATTATAATTCAGTGCAAAGGGAGGAACAAAATATTTTACGTGAATTTTCCAGATTGTGGCGGGCAATTAACTTCCTTTAACTTCCATGATGTAGAAGGAATAACAGTCAGTCAGTCAGCAGGTATGAAGGAAGGGGAAGGTTTATGTTCAATAAGAATAATAACCCAGTCTGTGAGAGAAAATATTTCTTGATTTCAGAGACTGGGGAGGTGAAGCAAGAAGGGATAGGGAAGCACAGGGATAAGCTAGTTATGGAGCAAATTGTATCTTTGGTGTATTGTGCATCTCTATAAAGGATAAGGATTATCCTGTATTTTCTGATTTATAGTCAGTGAACTGGACTTCTATTACAGCAATAACTGCTGTCTGAGAAAGCTGATGGATGCATCAATAGAAATATTGTCATATTCCTTTACATCCACTATTATCAGTGGCAGGCCAAAAATCTCATGACTAATATTATAGAGAAGTGAACCACGTACTCAGGCCCAATTATCTACCCAAAACAATGCAGACAGAGATAAAGCAAAATACAGTAAAATGTTTATCTGACACTCTGGATAGGTTGTGGTTCTTTTTTTCCCAAATCCCTAGAAATGATTTCTGAAGCATCTGAAAAAAAAAGGAAAGAGATGGTACTATATCTTCACAATGCTACCCACACTAGTGGGAGAAACCCTTACTCTAATATTTCTTCTGGTTTCTCTGCTTCTATTAATAAAAATCTAAGTTTGCATTTTCTTTTGACAGCTTTTCTGACTGACAGGCCAAACTGCAGATTCTAATTGAGACTATAGCCTAATACAACTGCTTAGTCTTCTTCATAGCAACTATTTTCTAGCTATATTTCTTTCATTTATATGTATATATATATCAACTCAAGTATTGATACTTTAACAAGTACTTCAGTGAATTATTGATCCAATTTTCATAGATATTGTACTCACTGAGGAAGATAACTGATCTTGTGTCATTCTTGTCCATGTACTTCTCTAAATTTTCCATAGAAAATGAAATTAAGGGTATAATTGTAATGGTTGAAGCTTTTATATTTCAATTTTTGTTACTTTCTCTATTTTTTATGTCTTCAGATGAACCATGAGAGAAAATACTCAGGTTGAATATGACAGAAAGTTAATAGGTTGAAAGTAATAGAAGCTGGAGAAGAGACATTGGAGTAGTAGGTAGTAGAATATTAAATTGGCAAAATAGGTCTTTTGTATCCTAAAAAACAAAAGAAAAAACAGAAAACCTTTCCCTTAATTCTGATACTTCTTCAAACTACAATCTGAAATCACTCCTCTATCTTCAATATAAAACTTTTAGAAGAATAAATAGAACTCATTTCTTCTCCATTGGACTCACTTCTCAACTTCTTCTAATATGATTCCCATTGCCATTATTCAAATAAAAATTATTTTCTTCAAATTAGTCAATCAATCAATCAAACAATCAAGCAAGAAGCATTAGTACAGCACCTACTCTATACCAGACACTGGGAATATGAAAAGAAAAATAAAACAATCATCAGATCATAGTTTTAAATTTTGAAGAGGCCTTAGAGGTTATCAAGTCTAACACCCTCATTTTACAGGTGAGGAAAATGAAATGCAAAATAATTAAGTGAACACAATCATACAGGAAATAAGTTTCTGAATCAAGATTTGAATTTAAGGTTTCCAGATTTCCTGGGAAGTCCAACCCCTCTGGCACAATGCACAATCAAGCAGAGGAGCCTATTTTTATCTTTTATTCCCTTCCCCCAGATTGTCTTTCACATAATATGGGCTCAATAAATAATGAAAAAGTGTTAAAAGTCAAAAGCGCATGCCTATGGGCCATGGCTTTAATAACTTTCCTTCTATTTTAATTGTAAGGTTATGGCCAGCAGATGGCAATAGTAGATCAGATTTGTGCCATAGGGAGTGAAATTTGTACAACAGTATTTTTTTCCTGGTATCAGGATTCTTCAACTGTTCTTTCTTCTTTTTTTCTTTCTTTTTTTCTTTCTTTTTTTTTTTCATTTCCTTGTACAGTGTCAAGTTAGCGCCTCGGGGCAGAGTTAATAACAATCATAAAGATGAAAGAAACTACTGCTGTAGATATCTGTTAGGACAAATGTCATTATTTTAAACTTTAATTACCACTGGGGTTTCAAGCCTTTAAAAAATATATATATGACTGAAAGCCATAGAATCATTTTGGGAGGTGTTTTTTTTTTTCTTTTAGGGTTTTGAGCAAAAATAACCCATTCCCCACCTCTCAGAGTAGAGTTGTTTAGTTTTTCTTAAGGTAAATGGTGCTAGTTTATTATTTAAAAAAAAAAAAAAAAAAAAGAATATCCTTAGCCTCCTACACACACACACACACACACACACACACTGAACACAGTCCCAGATGCAAAGAAGGAAATTGAAGTATTCATTCATTTCTGGCCTACCCAAAGTAGTGGCTTCCAAGAAGTACTTTTTGCCTGATTCTGAGATATAATTACTGGCTTGAAAACGTGTGGGCTGAGTCTCTGACTTTGGAGGCTGAGTTTTGCAGGTCATAAATGTTACTGATACTCCTGTCTTCTCACAACTGCACAAAGAAACAAGAATTATAATCTAAATTCTTTGTAAGGCTAGCTGCCATCTTCTTCCCTATATGTACAGATGGGTTTGGGGGCAATTGTTTCTGTGGCCAGTCTTAGTAAGGAATTCTTCCAGCTTCTCTCTTCTGCTTTTAGTGTTTTCCTTTTAAGAGTGTTCCTTGAAACACAACTCACTCTCAATGTACTATATACTCTGCAAGCCACTCTCACTCTTCAATACACAACTCATTCTGGCACTAAAGGGACATTGGGAATAGAAGAGAATGTATAACAGGAACCAAGAAAATAATCATCCATGAACCAAAACATTTAAATTGGAGAACTATACAAAATACGTTGATGATGGAAAACACCATTTGGGAATATACTGACAAAATGTTTCCTGATCTTCTACCTCAGCTCAAAACTTATGTTTCTTGGCCATCTCCCATCAGCTCATTTTTATTTTTTATTTTTTTATTAAAGCTTTTTATTTGCATAACATATGTATGGGTAATTTTTCAACATTGACCCTTGCAAAGCTTTCTGTTATAATTTTCGCCCCAGTCCCTACCCTTCCCCTAGATGGCAGGAAGTCTACTACATGTTAATTATATTAAAATACTTGACAAGTTGAATATATGTATACATGTTTCCATACTTATCTTGCTGTGCAAGAACAATTGTATCTACATGAACAAAAATCAGAGAAAGGATACACAATGCAAGCAAACATCAATCGAGAGCATGAAAATGTTATGTTGTGGTCCACATTTCACATCCCTCTCTCTGGGTGTATATGGCTTTCTTCAGTGAACAACTGGAACTGGTTTGAAACATTTCATTGTTGCAGAGAGCCATGTCCATCAGAATTGATCATCATATAGTATTGTTGTTGCTGTGTATAATGATATCTTGGTTCTGCTCATTGCACTCAGCATCAGTTGATGCAAGTCTCTCTAGGCCTCTCTGAAATCGTCCTGTATCTGCTCATTTTTAAAACATTATATTCAACCACCATAAAATTATAACACTAGTTAGAGAATGTCTTTTAGAGTGGTATCTAAACATATATACAAAGATATATATACACATATGTACACATATTTAATAATCTACCCAAACATATATGCATATGCATTTGTATGGGGCAGCTAGGTGGCTAGTGGATAGAGTGCCCCACCTGAAGTCAGGAAGACTCATTTTCCTGAGTTCAAATATGAGCTCACATACTCACTAGCACTGTGGCCCTGATCAAATCATTTAACTCAATTTGCCTCAGTTTCCTCATCTGCAAAATGAACTGGAGAAGGAAATGGAAAACCATTCCAGTATCTTCACCAAGAAAACCCCAAAGAGTTAGACATGATTGAAAAACAACTAAGCAATAAATATGATCATGTATGTGATTGTGTGTATTTGCATATGTATACATACATGAATGTATGTGTACATACATGCAGACACATACTCACACACACACACACACACACACATATATATGCTTTATTTTTATCTCAAATAAAAACAAAAAATTAGGTGCTACAGCAAGATTTTCTGCCAAGGGCCATTTGGATATTTATAACATTATTTATGGGTCATACAAAATTATCAGTTTATAGAACTCAAGCAGCAGGAGCTTTCTGCTCACCTCTTCTAGTTGATTATGCAAATTATTTCAAGGTCCTTAAACAGTGCATGGGCCAGACATTCCTCATTCTTAGGCTATAGGAGTAAGCAGAAATTTTTAGTTCTGTCTTCTTGATAGCTGTCAGACTAGATTAAGAAGCTTTTCCTTGGTTCTTGAACTGAAGTGTATTTGTATTCATACATAATTACAAGTAGAAATTCAGAGTTAGACACAAGGTTTTGCAAGAGTGAATGCTGAAAACTATCGTTGCATGCATTTTGAAAATAAAAAGCTATTATTAAAAAAATAAAAAGAAAGAAAGAATTAGGAGAAACTTGAACCTCAAAGGCTATCTAAATTCAAGTAGTACCTGAATGAGAAACTCCTCTCTAGCCTACCTGACAAGTCATTCAGTCTTAGCCTGAAGACTTCCAAAGAGGGAGAGCTCAATATCTCCTAAAATAACTTATTTTTTGATAACTCTAATTGTTAGATAATTTTCTTTTCCTTCCCCAATTCTAAAATTTGCTCTTTGAAACTACCAGGAAAGAGCTTTTGTCTCTTATCCAGAAAATCTGGACAAAATGGCGCAGCTGAGATGGGTCTTCAAAAAATCATAAAATATAACAATAAGGAATACTTAATGCCTTAAAGGTTTTCAAAGCACTTTACACATATCATATCAGTTAAACCCAGGTCCAGTTTGTAACAAATGTTCTTTTTCTTCCTCAGCATTTTGCAACTCAGGTAAATAGATATCATTATTATCTTCATTTGCATGAGAACTGAGGCTGAGAAAACTCACATGGATTGCCTTAGTGTCATTCAGCCAGCCTATGGCAAGAGTCTCAAAAATCCAAATCTGAAATCTTTTCCATTATACCATGGAATAGCACTCAGAATAGCAGTAATGAAAGGAATCTCCATCAATAGCTGACCATAAATCCCTTCTATAGCTTGCCTAATAAATGGTCATCCTAAATCTTAGACTTGTTCTTCTCCCTACTCCCAGTAATTTCTTCAAAATGCAATACCTTTATTTTGAGAGAAGGGAATTTTCAGAACATTAAGCATGTCTATATTCAAATATATCTAAAAACACATTGCAAAATAATAATTGCTAGCATTTGTATAGTCCTTTAAGATTTGTAATATATACACATATATATATACACACACACATATATATTATTTCATTTGATTCTTACAAGGATAAGTGCCATTGTTAGCAATATTCTTCAGATATGGAAACTGAGGCAGAGAGAGGTTAAGTGGCCCTTCCAGGATCCTATAGCTAGGGTCTAAGATAGAATTCAAACTCAAACTTTGCTGCCTGCAGCTCTAGAGCTCGATCCACCAGACCACCTGGCTATCTCAGCTAACCAGAAGATTTTTCATGAAAAATTCCAATATGGAGAAGACCATTCCACTTTTAGATAGCTCTAATTGTCAGGGAACTTTTCCTTATATCCAGTTAAATATTCTTTTCTGTAATTTCTAACCATTCCTTCTATTTCTCTCTTTTTTCCAAACCAAAATTTCACTCTTGGCCTCCATATTCCTTGACTAAAAGGTTCACAAGTCCAGCATTGCAAAAAGCTTAGCAAGATTACATCCATGAATGTGCTGATAAGATTGATTTCTCTTACTCTGCTGCATGAGGATTGTTTACAAACATATGGAGCAGTGGACAGAGTATTGGGCATAGATTCAGGAAAACCTGAGTTCAAATATGACCTCACTTACTGTTTGTTCTAGTTTCCTCATTGTTAAAATAAGTAGAGAAGGAAATGGCAAACCATTCTAGTATCTTTGCCAAACAAGCAAACAAACAAAAAAATAAATCGGGTCACAAAACAGTTGTATATAACTGAAATGACTCAGCAACCACCACAATAGCAATTGTTGATATGGGTGTATAACAGAAACCTTTGGGACAGTTAGGAAAATTAAAATCACATTTTAAAATCACAGATAAGTATGTGTTTAGAGTTTGCTTTTATTACCTGCATTGTGGTTTATCGTTCCAATGCATCATTCTATTAATCCATTCCATTATTCTTAATCAAGAGTCTTGAGTAGGAATAGGTCAGAGGTCATCCCTAGCACTTTTCCTCTTTGACCTTTAAAGCAATGAATGACTTTGCCTGAAGCAGAGATGCACCCATTGGGCTATAATTTAGCCATTTGGCCCACTTGGCTGTGGCGTAGTTAAATAAGAACATGTACTCTCAGAGAAAATTCTTCCCTTGCATTTAAGTCCCATCCCCTGAACTAGCTCATAAAGCCCTGCTCCAGCTGCCACTTGGGGCCTTCAACAAAAGCGTATTTGTCTCATTGCTTACCTGGTAGTGCTGGTATGCTCACCCAGTGGGACTGAATTATGAAGGAACTGACTGACTTAAGCACAAGTGAGACACATACATTCTACTCATTTGAATTGTAATAAACCTTTACTTCTGAACCCTCTAGTATTCAGTGTGTCCTTATAACCTAAACTCCTGTTGACCAGGTTGATTCTATTATGTCAGATTAATTTACAGGGAGCCCCTATGGCTCCCTTTATCATCCTTTTTATTTGCTTGTATTAACTTACTTATAGCATCTATCTTTTTACAAAAGGGGCTGATACACTAGGTTGTAAGCTTTGAAACCTTTTAGGTAGCCATGACCTAGGGAACTTGTGGAGACCCTTTTTAATGTTGTTTAATGCTATAGATCAGATAATGTCTCATATCACAGAATTACATGTATTTATTTGTGCCTAAAACATAAATTCTCAACAGATATTTGTTGTATTGGCTAGAACCACTGAATCATAAATTTAGATGGATAATGGATCTCAGAGCAAATTGGTCTAATTCATTCATTTTATGGATTTGGAAACTGAGACACAGAGAGGTTGTGATGATGCTTATTAAACCCTTGGCCCTTGCCAGTGTTCTTTCCATTGTGATATTCCTAAAGTGAAGGTCAGACCATATCATCCTGCTATTCAACCAACTCCCTTGATTCCTTAGGAACAAATATAAGGAACAGATATAAAATCCTCTATTTGGTATTTAAAGATTTTCACACTCTTTCCCTTCTTTCTAGTCTTCTTATACCCAATTCCTTTCCATGCATTGCTCACTCCAGTAAAACTAGCCTTCTTGCTGTGTCTTGAGCTAAGTATTTTCTTCTCTTATTTCTGGAAGTTTTTTCATTATACTGTACTGTGTGGAATGCTCTCCCTCCTCCTTTCCTTAGACTCCTGACCTTCCTGGACTCCTTTAATCTAACTAAAATCTCGTCTTCTACAAGACATTTTCCCCAAACACTTTTAATGCTTGTGCTCACCCATTGTTGATTATTCCTAATTTACCCATTATGCATCTTATTTATCTGTAGTTGTTTTCGTGTTGTCTATTATTTTAGACTGAGTTCTTTGAAGGTACCTATCTGCCTTTTACTTTTCTTCATATCCTTAGAGAGCAGCAGTATCTAGCATACAGTAGGTGCATAAGAAATGCTTACTGAGTGAATAACTTGAGTCTGAATTGGAATTGCTCTGTGTTGGGAATCTTCTTAGGTCCCACAACATCTCCTCAGTCTTATCAACATAATCCATGCTACTACAGACACCCAAATAATTATCATTCTTCAAAGAACATTTCAACCCCTGGCTGAAGGGTGACAGCAGCCATGGGCTGTACCCAGGCCCATTTTGTAACAAATGTTCATTTTCTTCCTCAGCATTTTACCCAAATTTCAGGTAAGGACTCCTCAGTCGTGTTTCTACCAGGTGCTATGGGAGCTATGATCTAGGGGAAAACAGAGGGGAATGTTATACCACTGCCTTTGCCTTTCTCTTCAGCTTCTTTCAAGTCTCATCTTTTTCAAGTTTTTCCCATTCCTTATGGTAAGTACCTTCTCCCTGAGATTTATCCTGTATGTATTTTGCTTATATGTTACCTTATCAATGAGACTGTGAAAACCTTGAAGCAGAGATTCTTTGTATCTCTTTTTAAGATCCCCAGCACTTAACACCATGCTTGGTACACCATAGGTGTTTAATAAATGTATGTAGACTTGATTTTCTTTTTCTACAATTCTCTAAAATAATCTTGCAATTATTTTATCATGAGCCCAAAATATGTTGTAGATTTAAAAAGTCCTTTTCCTCTGTAAGGCATATTGTTCTGAGAAATTACAATTGATACTGCTAAAGCAAATTTGCTCAAAACTATGAAATTGTCATTAGGAATAGAGAGGAGGAATTTCTTTAAAAGATTCAGTGAAATGGCATGTTTGCCTTTTGTTAACTTGCCAGGTACAGAGCCAAGAATTATAACTTTGAAGGAAAATTTCCTTGTATTGCATGTAGCCTGATATATTTATACCACATTCCTTTGCATATATTGTTAAAATTCTTTTTCTCTCATGTACACATACATATTCAAGTTCAAAGTATATACCTACAGAAACATATATGTATTTTTCCACTTACATACACATGCTTGCATGTTTGAATGCATGTATATGTAGGTAGCTGAGTGTATGGTTTTGTAAATTAGCTTTGGGGGCTTTTGGGGACTGTTTTCATCTTCTTCCCCCTCATAACAAGGCTGCTAAGTTGCCCTTGAACCAGTTACAGACTTGAAAGATTTAGTAAACAAGAATACATTATACCATTTCTGGTGGGAGCTCTTAACAGATGCATTCCTCCTCTTGAGGCTTATACCAGTGTTTGATCTTTTCCTCTAAAGCAATTCATCAGAGAATGATGGGCAAAGACCCAGGAGTGGTAATTAGCCTGAAAGGGACTAGCAGCCACAACCGGAACAGCCTATCTCCCCAGGAAGAGGCTTGCAGTTATCACCACTGACTGGATTAAGCAGGATAGACTGCAGCATCTATTGCAAAGCTTATGAGACCACTCAGTCTCAAAGATCCTGGATTTAGAGCAGAAGGAAATTTAGAGGTCACTTAGGCCAGCCCTCCTCATTAGGTAGATAAGGAAATTGAGGTCTTGAGAAACTGACCCCCTTCATAGAAAAGGATCTGCCCCAAACACTCCCCTGGCCATGAAATAAGGGCTGGGATGTGGGTCATGGCTTCAAGAGGGACTGGCTTCAGATTCCATTTCTGGATGGTCACAGACAAAGCATTTAACTGGTCTGGGACAAGTTCACCTCATCAGTAAAAGAGGGATAATAGTGCCTGCAGCATCTATCAGAAATTTTGTTCTGGAGAGACACATTTGCATACAGATAATATGTGTATATCTCTATCCATCTCTTTTGAACTAGAACTAGATATAGCTCTAAATTAGCAAGATAGATAGCAAAGTAGCAAGATAGATAGATGGATAGATCTGAATAGGTTAGATTTGTTTCTGATCCTTCCAGGAAGACTTAGAAGGTACATTATAGACTATTTGGTCCAACTCTCATTTTATAGATGAGAAAGCTGAGGCTACTGTTGAATGATTTGTCCAAAATCACAGAGGTAATAAACACCAAAGATGGGATTTGAACTCAGGTCTTCTTATACAGCCCAAGTTCTTTCTGCTATACCATTCCTTTAGCCTTAAAGGATAGAAGTGTTTTCAATTTCCAGTCTAATATTTTACTCATTATGCAACCTGCCTCTATCCCTTGCACATAGTAGGAAATTCACAAGCATTGGGCAATTGCATAATGCATTTAATCCCCTTTTGGGGACTATGCCTACATAGGTTCCCTCAATCTAACTTGGGGTAGATGAGAGTTTATTATGAGCTAGAAACTGAAAAACTGGATTTGGCTCCGGAATGTGTTTTTATGCTTGTATTTGAATGTGGGTGTGTCTGGTGTTTGTGGAAATCAAACAAAACAGCCAGGACTCACTGTAAGTACCTGGCTCAGAAAGAGGACAGAAGTTGGCCAGATTGCCTATCTTGTCCTCCTTTAACTCCTTTCAGTTCCCTATTCTCTTCAAAGGAAGGATAAATTCAGTTCTTGGGCTTACTCAGGCAAAGTATCACCCAGAATCAAGCTATTGTTACCCTTCTCCCTCTTGCCACTAGTTGTAATTCTAGTTCTCATTTCCCATGAATCAGTTTTATTAATTAAATGTTTTGTTTCAAAGCCTTTTCTTTCAGGCTACCTGTGAGTCATTAGCATAAATGAAAGTAGCCCCAAAGTGAAAACAAAACAAAACAGTTGGGCAAAGTAAGTGATTGTGTGAATAACTTGGTCTTCTGAAGGTCCTCTGAGAATAATTCTGAGTTGACTTTATTTGTATTATAGATAATATGTGAGACATATTTTTAATAATTAATAACAATATTAATACTATTAATTGATATGCATAAAATTATTTAAACTTTATGAATTGCTTTAAATATCATCTCATTTAAGCTATACAATAGTCCTGTGAGGTAGGAATTACAGGTGTTATAACAATTTTTTTTAAACAGATAAGGAAAGTGAGGCTTTTATTAAATGATTTGTTTGTGGTCATAAAACCAATATATGGTTTGTGTTTGGGTCTTTCCTGTTGTCACAATGATATATTTCTAAAACACAGATTAAACCCCATTACTTCTCGTTGGACCAAATAGAAATGCTTGTGGTTGGCATTTAAAGTCCTTCATATCCTCCCTTTAGTCTACTTTCCCATGTTTATTATACTACATTATTCTTTATTGTATATTCTATAGTCCACACAAACTGGTTTTCTTGCTATTTCTTCTATCTCCCATTTTTTTATATTTTTTGGGCTATCCCCTATAAATGGAATACACTTCCCCCATTAAAAAATTAGCTGCTCCCAGAGGTAGGGGCTCCCTTTTTGTATCTCATGCTCAGCACATAACTAGACACTTAATAATTGCTGGTTGAGTGATTGACCTTCTGACCACACCCTCCCTCATCTCTGCCTCTTGGAATCCATAGCTTTTGAAGCTCACTCAGTGGCTCTTTCTACATAGTGGTCTTCTGGATCCTCCCACTCTTACTGCCACCCACAAAATGACATTGTGTTTTCTTTTTGGTAAACATGTTGCACATACTTACATAGCCATGTGTTCCATGATCAAATGAGCTCCTGAAGGCAGAGACTTCTATTATTTTTTCAATTCTCAGTGTTCACCCATAGCTGGTGAATAATAGATATTTGTTCATGCATGGAAACTCAACCATCTATTTGCAACTGCCCTGAATTTAGCAGTAAGTTTGAGAGATCTTGCTTCAAATTCCAATTTTAGTATTAATAAACTGTAAGCATATGGGCTAATATCTTAAATTATCTCAGCTTCAGGTCCTTTACCTATATAATAATGGATTTTAAAAATTCAATATCATGGGACCATTGTGAACATTTTATGATATATGTTGAGTGTTTTATAGATCTTAAAGCGCTCTAGAAATTCCCTTTACTCTAAATTAAATTATCTTATATCTATACTTACTATATTTACCTATATCTGTATCTGTAGATTGAGATGTTTATGTAAATGTTACGTATTTGTTATATATTTACATATATATCTGTGTTTATGAATTCAGATATATCATAAATATGTATTGCAAGTAATATATATTCTATAATATATGTATGCTATATAATGTATGCAAACATATTTATTTGTAGATCAGATACATATATATGTAAATATATAAAACAATATATCTGTCATAGATGATGACTATGACTATATAGAAATATCTAAATTGTAACAAATGGCATTTATATATACTTATATTGGCATACACGTAGATATTGATACAGACTTAGCTAGAAATATAGATAAAGATAGAGCTAGAGACAGATATATAGATGATGATATGGATATAGATAGATATAAATAAAATCTATATTAGAGAAGGTTCTAATCCAAATGATTCCTTCCTGCTCTCATGTTGGCTTTTGGCTATGGAGGAAGAGTCGTTAGAAAGTATTTTTGCAAGCTCTCATGAAGAGAGGAAAGAATTTAGATTCTTTTCAGATGTAGCTTTTCCTCTCAATTCAAAGTCTGGCTTACTCCAGGGCTATAGATGGTCTAATTTCTTACCAAAACAAAAACAGTTGCTATTTACCTTTACTAAATGAGCCAATCAGGGCTCAAACAATGACCAACTGGGGCATGGCCTGGGAAACCCTGAGGGTCTTCCCTTCCAAACCTATTTTCTTTTTTACTTGGTAAAAGAAGCTATTCTCTGCCTCATTTCTTCCCTTGTCTTAATCACTGATTAGGCATTGCCACAGTCAAAATAAGACCTGTTATAGACTTTGACCTAAAAAGGCCACTTCCACTGCATCCTGGGCCATCTTCAGTCCTACTGACCTTACTACTGGACCCAGATGGTACCAGAATAAAAAGTGAGGCTAGTGATTTTGCACAGTCCTTCCTCACATAATCCAATTCACTTGCATGTCATGACATCACCTCTCTAGTATAATGGTTCTTTTGGAGAACAAGGACAAACAACAACAACAATAGATGGACTGCTAGTTTCATAACTTGGGTTCTAAGAGGTTGAACTTCCCCAGAACATCTCCCTATACTACCAAGTTATTTTTGTTTTTATCTTGCTTGACATTCCCAGTATTAACAGGTTTTAATGACTTGTCCGGTCAAGAGCTTCTGGAGGAATATGCATTTGAACAGAATTAAAGCTTTGTTACCTGAGGAAGGTGAGTGATGAGCTCAATAATTCTTGCCTAGGGATGTTTAGAATGAAAATAATGATAATTAATAATCACAAAAAAGGGATATGAATAAACACTTTGTAAATCTTCATAAATATAGTTATTGTTATGTTATTTGCAACTTCATGTCTGATCATTTGCAAGGTGCCTTATCATTCATTATATCGTTTGATATTCAGAACAAGCTTCTAGGAAAATAGTGCAGGGATTGTTTATTACTCCCATTTAAAAGATGAGAACACTGAGGCAAGGGTTGAATGGCTTGCCCACCCTAGTGTATGGCAAAGAACAAATTAATTTGCTTGGGTTATCTGACTTTCAGGCCAAAGCCAGTGCTCTTAACAATAAGTCAGACTACCATCTGCCCGCCCTTCTCCTCTCCCTTCCTGGCTTATTAATTAAGAAATAAACGGACTCTATGCTCAAAAAGTTGTCAAACTGTGCATACCCTTTGACCCAGCAGTGTTTCTACTGGGCCTATATCCCAAAGAGATCTTAGAGGAGGGAAAGGGACCCACATGTGCAAGAATGTTTGTGGCAGCCCTTTTTGTAGTGGCTAGAAACTGGAAACTGAAGGGATGCCCATCAATTGGAGAGTGGCTGAATAAATTATGGTACATGAATGTTATGGAATATTATTGCTCTGTAAGAAACGACCAGGAGGATGATTTCAGAGAGGCCTGGAGAGACTTGCATGAACTGATGATGAGTGAAACGAGAAGAGGCAGGAGATCATCATACACAGCAACAACAGTATTACATGATGATCAATTCTGATGGACGTGGCTCTCTGCAACAAAGAATTGTCTCAAACCAGTTCCAATTGTTCACTGAAGAAAACCATATACACCCAGAGAGAGGGATATGAAATATGGACCACAACGTAACATTTTCATGATCTCTATTGACATTTGCTTGCTTTGTGCTGCCTTTCTCTAATTTTCTTTTTTTTTTTCTTGTAGATAGGATTTTTCTTGCATAACTTGTCAAGTATTTCAACATTATTAACATGTAGTGGACTTCCTGCCATCTAGGGGAGGGGAGGGAACTGGGGGTAAAATTTGTAATGGAAAGCTTTGTAAAGATCAATGCTGGGGAACTACCCATACATATGTTATACAAATAAAAAGCTTTAATAAAAAAAATTTAAAAAAAAGAAATAAACGGACTCTATGTTTGACCATCCAAGTGGGTCCCTGCCTCATCATTCCTCCTCTGAGATCAAGGACTTGGGCTGGTCCCAAGATCCTCCAGAGAGCTAGTCCAGATGGTTTGGCACCCCAGCTTGGGGGCTTTAGAAAGCACACTACATGCCTAATTTTTCCTCTATAATTCCTTTCCATTATCCCTAGATCTACCCACTAGAGACAAATGAGTGACTAAAGGGTAAGAGTCCCTGAAAGACCTCAGTATCTTCCATATATTTGAAGAGAGGTTTTATGTCTCTCCCAAGACTTCTGGATGAGGTTGGGGTAGTAACTCCTAATTAAAAATACCAGACACAAAATGCAAGACACATGTGAAGAATTCACAATGGCATTCTCTTTGTCAGGGGATACCTTTATTTATGAGAAGAGGTTATGGACAAAATGAAGAGATAAAATAGATACTAGGAGTAGTAAATATGAAATAGATTTGAGAGAACATATAGTTAGCAAGGAAGGGGGGTTTTAACAATTAACAAGGGAAAAGACAAGTTCCTTAGTGGAACTCACAATTAATCAGGAGAAAGAGAATATTCCACCAAGGGGTAGTCAATTTGCCATTGACTACATACATAATGTATACATAAAGGAGTTTAGCACTCTAAAAGAGTTAGTTAGATATAAGAAGGAGAAAGACACCATGAGGCAGGATACCATGACAGGCTAACCTCAAAAAGGATTCAGCAAAGGCTAGGCATGGGCAGATTGATAGGGGAAATTTAGCTTTTGGGGTTTGATATCACAACTCTGGATACAGGAAGGTGGGTCATCCAAAGATTGCACTGGGAGGCTGAACTGATCCCATCTGTGCACTTCCCTGACTATCTCCGGTAGCATTACAATCCTATTAATGCTTTAGGCTTTCTCTGTCAACCCCACCTAATTACCTAAAACCTCATCATTTTTTCCCTTTATTTAACATTCTCACTTCCTTCTCTTGATCCTCATTGTCTTCATCTGAATATTCTATAATTTGTCATTGTCCTTCTTAAAATATGGTACCCAGAAATGAATACTTCAGGTGTGATTTAGTTAGGATGGATCTCAAGAGGACCATCACAATTATGAGTCTGGGACATTGTTTCCCCTTTCTTGAGTGTCATATTATACTATGAATTCTTTTTTTTTTTTTGGGGGGGGGTCCACTAAGACTCCTAGATCTTTTTCAAATGTATTGCTGTTTGACCTTGTCTTCCCATTTTGCACTTTATTTGGGAAACTGATTGTTCAGCTAAATTATGAGATTATTTTTATCCCTATTGTGTTTCATGTTAGTAGAATTTTTCCAACATCCTAATTAACTGAAATTTTTTTGGATCCTTATTTTTATCATTTTTATTATTTAGAGATAAACCTTCCAGCTTAGCAATATCTTCAGGACTGATAAACATGCCACCAGTCCTTTTATCTAAATCATTGATAACAAAATGTTAAGTAGCATGTAATGATGCTCAAGTTCCCTGAGGCGCTGTGATGGAAATCACCTGCCTCATTGACTCTGATCCCTTAAAGACTACTTTTTGGGTCTAATCATTGAACCTCTTCCAAATCTATTTAATGATATCATCAATTAGCCTACACTCCTACATTCTTTCCCACAGAAATTAGCATGAGAAATTTAATCAAATGCTTTGCTAAAATCTAGGAAAATTATATCTAAATCATTTCCCTTATCTAATGATCTATCTGATAACCCTGTCATAAAAGGAAATTAAATTATTTGGGCAAGCTCTATTCTGGATAAAGTCAATCTGGCTGACTTTTCAGTATCAATGCTTGTTTGTGTTATATTTGTTTGTTTTAGTTTTCATTTTGCTTTATATTCACTAATTGAATATGAGTTTAAGACTTTATGATAGAACCATCCACTAGTCTCAAAGAGCTTAATATTCCAATTAATGAAGGGGCAGAAAGTGAGAGGTAACTAAAAATACAAAATACAGTAGAGAGGGAGAAAATTCAGAGAGGAAGACATTAGTAGCTGAGAAGACATTTTATAATGTGTTTAAAACATTCTATAATTTTACCAGGTGTCAAAGTCAAATTCAAAGGCCTATTGAATACAAATTTTGTTCCCTTCTTTAAAGAAAAAAAATAAGAATATTTGTCCTTCTCTGATCTTCAGTTCTCTGAGTTCCATTATCATTTCTATGAAAATGATTCTTAACCATATATAATTAACCCAGCTCTTATCTCTTGAGCTCCAATCCCACATCACAAAAAGCCACTAGTTATTTCAAGCAAATATTTTTTAGGGTTCTCAAATAAAACAAAATTCATTATCTTCCTCTCCTCCCTCCAATTCATCTCATTCCCACACAATAGGGACCACTATCCTCCCATCACCCTGGGTCACTACAGCAGTGTCCTCCTCCACTCCTGCTTCACACCAGATCCTATACTAGATCATTCGTCTAATCTTAGTCTTTCATTGTTCACATCTCTCAGATAAATTTCCTCTCCACTCACAAAACCATCACTTCTGACTTCTTGCAAACTCAGCTCAAATTCCACCTTGCACAGAAGTCCTTTTCTGATCTCAGCTGGTAATGTCTTCCCCCTATCTATTCTGTATTTTTTGTTTTGTTTCATTTTGTTTTAGTTACTTCTCACTTTCTGCCCCTTCCCCAGTTGAAATGTAAGCTCTTGTAGACAAAGGGATGGTTCAGTCTGTCTTTATATTCTCAGAATTGAGCACAGTTCTTGACATTGATAAGTGCTTAATAAATGTTTTTTGAGGGACTGGTGTTATTAATTGACCACTTACCTCTTTCTTATTCAATTGCAATAACCTACTAATTAGTTACCATGCCACAAATCTTAATCCATCCTCTTCATAGCTGTCAAAGTGATTTTCTTCAAGGAAAGCTTTGACTTCATCCCCACTCCCAACCCCTACCACATATATATACACACACACACACGCACACACACACACTCACACACACACACACACTCACTCAACCCTTTAAATTCCAGTGATTTCCTATTATCCCTGGGATCTTCATAATTCATCCTTTACTATCTTTCCAACTTGCTCATCCATTTTTTCCCACCACCATCACCTTCCCCTACACATACATTCAATGGTCCAACCATTTTGACTTGCTTTGGCCTTTCATCTCCTATCTCAATGCCTTTACTCTGACTGTGCCCCATTCTGTCCAAGAACACTCTCTGACTCTACTTCTACCATCCAGAATCTCTGGATTCCCTCAAGATTCAACTTAAAAACCACTTTTTTTTTTAAATCTATGACTACACTAGATATATTGTGTCTATGCATATCAATGTACATGTTATGGCCCTAATTGAAATATATGCTCCATTAGGGAGCACCAGACTGTAGTAGATATGGTATGGAAAGGTAGTGGATATTTTTGGATATATAGTACATTTGTGATTATAGGCAAGTTGCAACATCTCTGTTCTTCAGTATCATATATAAAATCATGGCTTTAGACTCAATGCTTCTTCCATCACAATCCTAAGTGACATACCCATACACTTAATAAGTGTCTTAGGTGAGATTTAAACACTACTCCTATGCACTATAATATGGCTCTTCCTGAAGAAGTACATATATATATATATATATACATATATATATTCTAATTGGAAGATGGGGGATAACATGTATATCAATATATGATATAAATGTTATACACAATACACATATAGTATGTTTTTGCATGTGTGTGTACATGTGCACATATGCACATATATGTATACACACATGCATATATGTATGTGTACACACTGGGGGAGCTAGGTTGTGGCAGATAGTGTCTGCAGTGGAGTCAAGAACACCTGAGTTCAAATCTGGCCTCAAACAATTATTACTTGGGCACATTATTTAATCTCACCTCTCTCAATAAAATAAGCTTGAGAAGGAAATGGCAAAGCACTCCAGTATCTCTGCCAAGAAAACCCTAAATGGGATCACAAAGAATTGGATATGACTGAAAACAATTGAATAACAACAACAACAAAAAATGGTGATAATAATAGCACCTTCCTTCCAAGATTGCTCGAAGGATAAAATGAGATATTTTTGTTTGTTTTTTTTTCAAAACCTGACAGCATTATTTAAACACTGGTAGTGGTGATGGCTAAGCACAAGCATCTCTGTTCTTACTTGCTAACTAAAGATCAGTATTCTGAGGTAATAGGGCCCACAATAAGTAAATTGTTGTCAAAGGCCAGGAGAGAGATAAGAAGGAAAAAAGGCTGATGCACAGAACATTGGGCAGAAGGGTTATCATAAACAGGAGTGGCAGGAGGGCGCTTGGTCCCTTGTGAGCTAGAAGATACCAACAAGAGGAGTCAAGGAAGATTAAAAAAACCAAACGGACATGTTTAGCTACCTTACCATTTTGCCTGGGTGGCCTTTCTTCAATATTAATGATAGACTTTCCAGAATGTTGTCAGATTTCAGATTGTTCCAAGCAAGGAAAACTTGGACAGCCTGCTACATCATTTTTATTTAATGTTTCTCTGGCATTCACTATTGACATCCATGTCTGGATGTTTTTTGGTTTTTTGGTTTTTCTTTTTTTTGTTTTTCTTTTCTTTTTTTTTTTTTTTTTTAGTGGTACTTAGTCATTTTTATTACAACAGTCCTTAGATGTAGGTTGCTTTTGTTTTTTCTAATTTGCAATTGAGGATATTTGGACCCAGAGATGTTAGGAGCCTTGCTTTAATGCAACAAATTAGAGGCAGACCTATAATTAGAACTCACAGGCTCTTAAACTACATGACTTCACTTGATCCTGCTTAAAGAACTTTAATATCAAAAAAGAAAAAAAATGTGGAGCAAGGCTAATTTTCTAAAGCCACTGGAATTTCAGACAGGCCCAAAATATATTCCCTAAAATAACTTTCTGTGAATTTTTGCAAAGCTGATGCCTAGAGCAAAGGGGTTCAAGCAGATTTAAAATTCTGTAGCCATAAAGGCCATGGTCCCTTAGCTGTGGACTTCCCAGCTTTTTTCATTCCATGGCACCCTGTAAATTTGTTAATTTGGTGCAACACATGTGGCAAGGTGGTAATGGAGAGAGGTGATGAGGAGGGTCTCCAAAATCACTGATGAATAATACTAGGAGAGAAAAATATATTTATGTAGAGAAAAAAGAAGCATTAAGGGACAGTGGAAAAAATTATATCCATTAAATCTTCATAATGCCTTAGTATGTCCTTGTGCTAATTGATAAGTATCCAGAAATGATATGAGTAAAAATAAAATAGGAAATAACCTTATCAGTGGTAGAATATTACAGTTAGTATACCTAAATAGATGCAAAATGGAAATTTGTTCCCCTGTCTTCTCTCTGCAAGAGGCTTTTTTATTCAATCTAGACCATACCTGTACCTGAAAGAGTTGCTTCTATGATTTCCACGTGATGTCCTTGCTGATGATATTAACCAATGCCAATCTCTTCCCACATGTGCTATCCTATGTATTATCCATTATTATAATTGTCACTAAGCAGGTACCAGTAACACTCAGTTACTGAGTTTTACACTTATGCTGGAGCCTAAGGAAGAAGAAATCTATCAGTTTGATATCAATTGGACCTATGCTGATTTCTTTTACCAACTGGATCTTTTCACAGCAGCTTTGAAATACTCTCCATCTCATATCTTGGCTTTATCTTCCCTTTAGTTGTTCAGTATTTCAATCTCATCCAACCCCATTTGGGGTTTTCTTGGCAAAGATACTGGAGTACTTTCCCATTTCCTTCTCGAGCTCCTTTTTATAGATGAGGAACTAAGGCAAAGAGAGCTGAGTGACTTGTCCACTGTCACACAGTAAGTATCTGAAACCACATTTGAACTTGGGAAGATGAATCTTCCTGACTTCAAGCCTACTATTCTATCCAGTGTACACCTAGCAGCCCATCTTCCCATGAGAGTGTCCCTTATCTGACCATATTTATCCACTTTGATTATCTGGGCTTCATAGATGCATAGATTTGGAAAAAATTCCAGGACATCTATTCTAACCCATACCTGAAAAAGAATGCTGTCCACAGAATTTCTAATAAGGGTTTTTTTCTAGGACTATTCCTGTTTCAAGTGAGTCCAGACTGTAGTGTGCAAGATTGTCCCACTGCAATTTAGAAGACCTGAATTCTAGCACCTACTCTATGGTGCCATGCTAAATAATCTTTATCTCTTTGTACTTTCCCCATTTGTAAAATGAAAGTTTTGATCTATATTCCCTCCTGAATCTAACAGCCTATAAATCCATGGATCCTCTTATGGCCTAGCCTTATCTTGGTGAATAACATGTAGACAATGTCCTTTTTAATCCTCTTACATCATCTCCAGTGGCCTCATAAAATATTTGCAGCTTCAGCCATATGTCCCAATGTCCAGTCTATCTGAAGTAGTGATCAGAGACTCTTCCTGCTTGGTAAGTATGTGAAAGATACCACACTGCATCCCTTCCCTTGGGCAAGTAGACTGGGAAACCTTACCATCAGAGAATGATGGAAGAGGCCAAAGTATGTACCCAGACAAAGGAGGGGACAAAATGTAAGAATTGGTTTTGTGTTTTTGAATCAAAGTTGTGAGAGCAGATTTTTGTGGCTTTGCTTTTATTTTTAAATGGAACCAGTGGAATTTTGCTTCACCACAACTGTATTAGAATAACAATGAAAATGGGTGGGGATTTTTTTTTTTCCCCCAAGGACTCTAGTAAATGGTACTAAGGGTATTAGATATTTATCCTCCAATGGGATTTCTGGCAGCAGAGAAAAAGAAAGGAAGGAAGGAAGAAAAGAAGGAAGGAAGAAAGAAAAGAAGGAAGGAAGGAAGGAAGGAAGGAAGCAAGGAAGGAAGGAAGGAAGGAAGGAAGGAAGGAAGGAAGGAAGGAAGGAAGGAAGGAAGGAAGGAAGGAAAAAGGAAGGAAGGAAGGAAGGAAGGAAGGAAGGAAGGAAGGAAGGAAGGAAGGAAGCAAGGAAGGAAGGAAGGAAGGAAGGAGGAAGGAAGGAAGGAAGAAGGAAAAGGGAAACAGAAAAGGAAAGGAAGAGGAAAGGAGGAAGGGACTAAGAGAAGGAGGGAGAGAGGAGGAAAGGAAAGGTTCAAAACATGTCTCTTTTATCAAAGAGAGTCATTGTAGTTTATTTAAAAAAAAAATAAAAGTAGATTTTGGTTCAAATGACCTATGTTCCAATACTGACTCTACAAATTTCTGTTTGTGTGATCTTAGACAAGTCACTAAATGAGGGAGTTGATCTTAATGAGTACTTGCAGCTTGAAACCCTTTGATTTATGGCCTAATCCATTCAAGGGCATGAGCTTATTTCTAGAATTTGAAACTTTCTTCCTTGGCCTTGTTAACTTCACTATAGTAGTTCTTTATTAAGCTTTGCACAACGTACTGCATAATATTATAACAATATAGACTGTGAGGATTAAAAAAGAAATGCTCTGTCATTCAGCAGTTTCAAAGATTCAGTCGCCCATACTTCCTTTCCCCTCCCTAAGGTATAGGACAGGAAAATAACCATGTGATATAAACCACAGAGCAGAAGAACACACCTCCCTTTTAATTATATGAATCAGATTCTGTCTGTATATGTTGTTCTAATGTGTGAGGATAGATTTGTTCTCTATCTTCATAATATTTCTATTTGGCTTTCACTGCTGGCTACAGTGACAGAGATACATCCATTTATTTTTATATCTGTAATTTTATTACAAAAAAACTCAAATGATTAAAAATTATTGAAATTTTTTTCAATTATTGACTTTGTTTCTTAATCTTTCATCTGAGGAGTAATACTCCTAAGCATGCCCAAATGATTCATTGCAATTTCTCAATGATTCTGTGCCAACAGGAGGGGAAAGATGGAGTAGTATCAAATATTTCAAAAAGGTTGGCTCCATCAAAGTCATTATACTCACTTGACCTAAGCAAAACTGACTTTGTAAAATTACCACAATTCCTCCAATCACAGCATGTTAGTTTTCATTCCATACGCCTGAAGAAAATCCACTCAGGCAGCATTTAAGACATATGGACTAAGTTCTTTTGTACTGGTCTTTTTAGAATGTGTTGTCTTCAGAAATTTGTATTCAATTGAAATAAAATCAAGCCCCACTTTATGCAATCACATAAGACATAGCTTATTCACTATCTCTCATGGGATGTCTTTCTTGACCTCTACAGCTGTAAATAATCTCTTCCTCTTCAAATTGTCACATATGTATTTCACTATTGACTTGTCTTATTCCCCTAGTATACAAGCTCCCTGAAAGCCACTATTGTTAGGTACTTTGTCTTTCTCTATTTCCGAAATGTCTAGTAAGTATTTAGAAAATATTTTTTGGAGAGCAAGATGGTTCAGTGGATAGAGTGCTGAGCTTGGAGTCAGGAAATCTGAGTTCAAATTCCTCTTCAGATACTTATTAACTATGTAACCCTGGGCAAGTCATTTAGCCCTGTTTCCCTTAATTTTTTCATCTGTAAAATGAACTAGAGAAGGATGGAAAATCATTCCAATATTTCTGCCAAGAAAACTCTGAAGAGGATCATGAAGAATTAGATATGATTGAAATGACTTAAAAACAATGTCCTTGGACAATTTTCAACCTTATTTTTATACAATTCTTCCATAATTCCCATTTCCATTAAGGGAATAGGTGGATTATGATCCATTTTCTTTATGATCTCTATTTTTTTGAATTTTACCCGTAAGAGTCTCTTTTTTGTGGTTAAAAAAAAAAACCATGAACACAATAGAATTAATTTTGTTATTTGCTCTTTTTTCAATAGCTGTACTTAATAGGTTTTTATAGTTTGGGTGTTCACAAATCAAATATTTCGCTCACTTTTTGGGATGTGGGGAATATTTTTGTTTGTTTGCTTGTTTATTTTTTCTGCATTTTCTTTAAAGTCTTTTTTGTTGATGATTAGACTTAATTTTGCAGGGTTTATTAGTTTGTATTAAAGCTTGAACATCTTTGTTTTCTAGAACACACTATTCCATTCTCTTCTCTAGTTTTTCATCAATAAAGAATAATCTTGAATTGTTTGAATTGCCTTTCTTTAATATCTACAACTCTTTCTCTAGTATGCATCTAAAATTTGTTTTTAAAATTATGAAAAGTAATCATTGCATTTATTGGATTTTGAAGTGAGTGTTTTTTTATTTTTTTCAGGCAGGGGTCTGCATATTCTATAAAATTTTTTTGCTCTGTATTGTATCATCTTTCTGATCCAAAATCCTGTGACTAATTTCAAGTACTTTTTTTAAAAAGTACTTAGTTAGAAAAAGCTTTCTCTAGAGATTCTCCTGATAATGCTGCAGATATAGTTCATATCAAAGTACTTTAAGTTTTATAAAGTATGTTTATATTAAATCCTTTGATACAGTGAGATTGGTGAGATTGATAAAGACAAGTGTTCTTAATTCCAAAGAACAGATGGAATTCTAGTCCAGAGATTTCAAAGGGCTCATCCAAAATCACATAGCTAGAAAATAGGAGATAGAAGATTTGAACTTATTTGCTTTATGCCTTTTCCAGATTTCACTCTCTATTAATCCTCTTTTTTACAATCCTGTTCCACTATAGTGCTGTATTATTGCCATTCTGCCTAGCATTGCTTCAGATCAGAGAAACTACCTAGGGTGAAATACCTGATATTTCTGTTTCCCTTCTGGACCATACTACTACCTGTTATTTGCTTTGATACTGATTCTGGACAGTCACATTGGTCAGATGAACATATCCATCCTAGTATGCTAAACACTGTGAAATGTAAAAAAAAGAAATGTGTGCCTGACTTTAAAGCTGGCAGGGGGTAGTGAAGTCCAGGTATTGAAGTCTTGAGCTCTGTAAAGTCCAAGTATATCCTTTTTGAAAACTTTGGCTATATTTTTGGAATATGAGAATGGAAAGCACTCTGTGTGTGTGTGTGTATGTGTGTGTGTCTCAATCTGTGTGTGTGTATGTAGAGAGATGGAAGAAGAAAGAAGACTCATAACCATCATTTTGTTACTCATTAGCAATTGAGACAAAGGAATAGGCAGCTATCAAAACTACTTTAATAACGTTTGCCATATAATTCCTACCTTCAATCAGCACCTATAATTGAATGTTGGCTACAGAGCCAATGAATACTATATATATATATATATATATCTCCATATCATGAACTGAATTATGTTTGGTTTGACTGAATTATGGTACTTGAATATGAAAATAATGTTCTTAGCCAGTCAGCCTCGTGATTTCAAGAAATAGTGAAAAACTCACGCTCACCTCTAAGTTAGAACCACAGACTTTATTGATAGTCCACAAACCTCTGGTGAAAACAAATGAATTAAAGATGGCAAGGAGGCTTGTGTATTTTCTCTAGTGCCAACCTTATGTTCCATTCTTGGTGAGGTTCTGGGAAAATAAAGCCCCTTTTCCAGGAAATTAATTCTATAGAGCATAGGCTAGTCATAGTTGGACTATGGCTATTAGGGGTTATATAGTTTTATGTTAAGATAAACAAAAGTGACTGTAAATCGGGCAGTTTAATAACACAACAGATAGAAAACTGGCCATGGAATCAGCAGGAGCTGAGTTCAAATCCAGCCTCAGACACTTACTAACTGTGAGATCTTGGACAAGTCACTCAATCTACCCTCCCATTGCCTCAAAAAAAAAAGAGGGAGGGTAGAGGGCTATATAGTCTTTTAAAAATGCTTCAAGACCTTTATTTGTCAGAGAATTTTTCACAAAAGGGCTTTTGTACCAATAACATCACAGGTTTCTTCCCTGTTTTTATCCTCAAGAGGCAGCCTGGTATAAGAGATATAAATATAACATAATGTACAGTCAAGAAAATCTGAGTTCAAGTTCAGCTTCTGACACATAATAAATGTGTGATCCTTACCAAATCATTTAATCTTTCAGTGTCCCTAGTCAAATTTCAAAGAATGTAAGTGGCAGACAGCTTGATAGCTGAATTGCTCAAGGGAGTTTCCTCACCAGGATTTTCCAATATCAATGAAATCAGAAATTCAGACCAAAACAATAACAATAATAATTTAAAAGCTATGCTTTGTTAATCTATCATATTACAAGAAAACAGAATATTATAAGCAGCAACCAATGAGAATTCGGTAAAATGATATTTGTTACTGTTTCATCATTTATTAAGTGTCTGAGAATGCTATGTAGATGTTTACAATGGGGCCACATAGACTTTTCCTGACAATCCTAAGTAAAAAGCTCTGAGGAGGAATTCAAAAAGGATATTGCTGAGCCTTCCCAAGCCACTAGAGAGCTTTCCAAAATCTGAGACTATGAATTTTTCCAAAAGCACTCTGACTTGCCAAAGATAGCAAATGTTTAATAGGGTGGGGTGGGGGATGTAAGGGAGGGGATTTCAACCCCACCTCAATTAATGTAAGTACTAAATTCTCAGAAAACTGGCTTTAATTTATCAGGCAAAGGGGATAAACTAGGTGCAAATAAGTTCTTAATGGGTTTAAGAGGAGCATTTACTTTTATCAATGGATGGAAGCAACATGACATCCCTTGGGAAATATTTGTGATTGGCTGAATAATATCTCCCATTTATATAGCTCTATTAGGCTTGCAAACTACTTTACAAATATCTCCTTCAATTTTCACCGAAGTCCTCAAAGGTAGGTCTTATTATTATCTCCATTTTACAGATTAGAAAACTTTGAGGCAACAGGTAGCTGACTTGCCCAGAGTCACACAGTGAATGTCTGAGGTCAGACTTTAATTCATATCTTCCTGACTTTGGGTCTAGCTCTACATTCACTGCTTCTCTTAACTGACAAAATCGAAGGAATTGAAGAGAATGAGTCATGCACTATGTGGCTATTTATTTTAAAAGCAAGCCAATTTTAAAGATTAAAGTCCAGCATCAAAGCTCTAAGTTTGGGGAACTTCCAAGGCTCAGGTCCTTCAAGGCTTTGGAACAACTACAGGGAGCAGTCCATTATGACTGTACCATAGGGTAGCAAGGAGGAGGAGGCAGGGAATGAGTTCAGAGAGCGTTTGTTACACACCCCTTTTCTTTCCATCCCTCCCACTGACCATCAGGAACTGGACCCGTAAGAGAGAATGCATCCAACTGAGAGCTGGGAGAAGAAACACTGAGAATAAGCAGTTTTAGGATTCTATAAGAACATCATTTCTTAGAGGCCAATTTCTTAAGCTGTGGTTTGCAATTCTAAATGGGGTCTCATGAAATTATGTTTTATTATCAGTAAATGTCTGCTTTATATTCCTATATTCTATATCTATATACCCAGGGTCACATAAAGATTTCTCAAGTAAAGAGGTCACAAATGGAAAAAGTTCAAGAAGCTCTGCCTTAGAGCACAATGGAAATCTCTGTCCAAGGAAAATTCTATGAGAGTTCTAGAAAGTGAAAAAAGGATTTTCAACAACTAGGAGCGGTGAGTTAGTCTACTGTCCTACACATATATTCCCAATGTGACTTATCACCATTGTACTCTATGTTTGAGCCCAAACTTCCATGAACTCATAAGTACTTGTGAGAAAATGTCCCTTAGACTTTGAGGGAGAAGTGGATGGTTTTTATATTAATTATTCTCACTATTCCACATTAATATATGTTCTTTCTAAAAGTAAGTTAAATAGGGTAGACTGATCATCTAAAATTAAGTTTCCTGGCTGGCTGATCTTCAATGAAGCTTATTGAATGGGAGCTTACAGGAAAAAAAACTAGAAAAATCCAACCTTTCAGGACTCCCTCTAGAACCCTGAAGGAGAGTGATTTAACTGTTCTCTGGGGACCCAGCCTGTGACTACTAGTAAGAGATGGGGAACAAGTCCTCAGGGGTTGCTACAATTAGAAGTCCTTTTCCAGTCTTGTTTCATATTCAAATGAATGTGGACCCTAAGTTAGAATGCCTGAACATTTCTAACCTAATGGTGTGGACCCTAAGGTAGAAATTACAAAGCTTAGTGAATTAAGATCCCTCAAAAACTGGAGCCTAGATTCTTATACGACTGAGACAAAAATTCATATCTTCCAACTCCTGGTCTAGGAACAATTTTACATATTTAACTTTCTTTCTAAGTGAAAAATATGATTGAATGTAACCCCCACTCCATACCCCTGTAGTCCTAATATATTTAGGCAATGTCAGTTAATGAACATTTATTAAATACCTACATAACAGACACTGTGCTAAGTGCTGGGGATACAAAAAAAAAAAAAAAAAAAAAAGTAATAGAGAGCCCTGCTCTCAAGGAACTCACAATGTATGATATAGACTAATCACTTAGAAGTCAGTAATAGAAAGATTTACCTTTGTTGGAAATTAATTTTATTAACAATGAAAGAAAAATAGAATCATTGATCTGAATATGTCTCTCTTAGTTCCCTAAATTTACTTTGTATAAAATTTCATCACTGCTTATCATTATTGCTATTTTTTAAGTTATAATGTGTGGGTAAACGCCCACACATGTAAACATGTTTTTACATAGAGATGTGTGGTTTGTTTTTTTTTTCTTTTTAAAGTGATTTCATTTTATGGACATGGTCTATATTATCCAATATGGTAATTTTTCTGTTAGAATGAAAATGATCTAAATGTATGGGATATAAATACTATAACTGCTTGGGCAAAAGGATATTCTACATACTCAATTCATTCATTTTTTTAGTCCTGTACAATTAATTGCCCTATTTAATAAGAAAGATAAATCCCAAACTGAACAAATCCTGAACAAAGAAAGACAAATTCTATCATTGAACAAATACATGTTGAGTTTTTCAGTTTTATTTATTTTATTTATTTATTTTTGTATTAGGCCTAGTGAGAATTATCAAATCCTACATCAAGGAACTTAACAGCAAGCCAAGAAGACAAAATATGCATTTTGGAAACCATAGCCAACAATACAAGGTGGAATATGATGAGTGCCAAATGAATTATAGAGGCAATAAGTATGATTAGAATTTATAGAAGAGAAAGATCAATTTGGAGTAGGATGGTCAGGGAAGACTTTCTGGAAGAAGTAAAATTTTTAGTTTCACCTTTAAGGATGGCTTCCATTTTGCTATAGATTGAGGTGAGCCTGCCATGTGGCAGGATGGAAGTAGAAAGGGAGAAGGAATATTGAGAGGAAAAGCAGGAAAAGACAAAATAATTTCAAGGGTCAGTAATTAAATCACCAGGGTTGAAACCGTTTTTGTTTTGGGAAGTAGTCAAAGAAAAGTTACTAGAGACAAGTCATGAGCAGATTATGGAAGATCTGGAATAAAAAGCTAAGAAAATTTAACTTTGCTTTTCCAGGCAATTGGAAGTCACTGAATATTTTTGTACAGATAAGTGATATGCTGTTTTGTAAAAATGAATCTGGCAGTGATAGGGAAAGGCTGGAGGCAAGAAACAGGTAGGAAATCTTCAGGACTCCCAGGAACAAATTGAAAAGGCCCTGAGTAAAAGTGTCAGTGAGAAGGAGTGTATATTAGAGATATTATAAAGGATGACAAGGACCTAGTTACTTTGGAAATAAAAAAGAGGAAGATCTCAAAAAAACAAAGTTGTCAACATGGATAATTGGAAGAAAAATAGTACATTAATTAAAATGGAAAGATCAAGATGTAATGATGGTTTTGGGTAAAAGATGTTGAGTTCAGTTTTAGATATGAGGAGCTTGAGATGAGATTATGACATATACATGGAAATCTCAGTGTGAAGCAGAGGATTCATGTCTAGAATTTAGAAGAGATATAAGAACTATAGTTTAAAAACTGAACATCATTCATAAATGGGTAGTAATTGAAGCCAATAAATTGAATAAGATCTTTGAAGAATACTCTCTCAATAAGTGAGAGAAAATGGAAAGTAATGAACTTTGGAGAGTGCCCATATTTTAGACACAAGGAAAGAAGAGAAGTCAGAGAAACAAACAGAAGGAATGGCTTGAAAGGTAGTATGAGAAACAGAATAGTGTTTTCATAAAAGTAAAAGGAGGTGGGAGGTTTTCTGGAGGTAAAAGGAAATAAGGAGGTTAGGAAAGAGCAAGCAGTATTAAATGCAATGAAAAGATCAAAAAAGAAAAGAGGGTTAAGTTCTTTAAATTTGAAAATTGCAAGATAAATCAGAGATTTGCTTTAGCTTTTTATTTTCAAACTATATTATAGATACTTTTCAACATTTACTCTGGTAAAATCTTGTATTCCAAATTGTTTTCTCTCTCCCTTTCCCCCACTCCCTCACTTAGACAGCAAGTAATCCAATATATGTTAAATTATGTGTAATTCTTCTAAATACATTTCCACATTTATCATGCTATAAAAGAAAAATCAGATCAAAAGGGGAAAAAAATGAGAAAGAAAACAAAAAGCAAGCAAACAACAACAAAAAAGGTAAAAAATACAATTTTGTGATCCACATTCAGTCCCCACAGTCCTCTCTCTGGATGCAAATAGCTTGCTGTATCACAAATCCATTGGAACTGGCCTGAATCATCTCACTGTTGAAAAGAGTCATCATCAGAATTGATCATTACATAATCTTATTGTTGCTGTGTACAATGTTTTCTTGGTTCTACTCACTTCACTTAGCACTATTCATAAATGTCTCTCCAAGTCTTCCTGATATCATCCTGTTGATCATTTCTTATATAACAATAATATTCCATAACATTCATATACTATAACTTACTCAGCTGTTCTCCAACTGATGAGCATCCACTCAGTTTTCAGTTTCTTACCACTTCAAAAAGGACTGCTACAAACATTTTTGCCCACGTGGGTCCTTTCCTCCTTTTTTTTTTTTAATGATCTCTTTGTGATACAGGTCTAGTAGAGACGCTGCAAGATCATAAGGTATGCACAGTTTGATAGCCCTTTGGGAATAGTTCCATCTTGCTCTCCAGAATGGTTGGATCAGTTCACAACTCCATCAACAAAAATTAGTGTCCCAATTTTCCCACATCCCTTCCAACATTAATCATTATCTTTTCCTGTCATCTTATCCATTCTGAGAGGTATGAGGTGTTACCTCAGAGTTGTTTTAATTTGCATTTCTCTAATCAATAGTATAAATCAGAGATTTTGGAGAGAAGTATTGATGAAGCTATAAAGACAGAAGCCAGAGTTACAGAGAATGAAAAGAATCTGAGAAATTTGGCAGTGAAAGACAGGAAAACATATGATAGTTTCTAAAAGATAGCAAAGATTTTTCAAGGTTGAGAAGATCTATATTTGTTTCAAGGAAGAGTAGAAGTAGGTATTAAAAAGATGATCAATCAGCCAATCAACAAACATTTATTAAGCACTGTTCTTAATCCTACAGAAAATGGTGATAAATAAGGAAGAGGGCTCCTAAGACAGGGGGAGGTACAGAATTCAGGGTAGTAAGAATACCTCTTCTAAGACCAGGAGAAAAGAGAGGAGATACATATAAAAAAGTTTACTTTGAGATATAGAGAGAATTTAATTCTAATCATTTTTACTGTTTTAGTTGAATAAAAAGTGAATTTCTTTTTAAAAATTTCTTTGATTACTTATTTTAACACACATTGCTTTATGAATCATGTTGAGAGAGAAAAATCAGAGCAAAAAAGAAAAACCATGGGAAAGACAAAAAAAACAGAAAAAAAAAAAGTGAACACAGCATGTGTTGATTTACATTCTTTTTCTGGATGCAGATGACATTTTCTGTCCAAAGTCTATTGGATTTGCTTTGAATCACTGAACTACTGAGAAGAACCAAGTCTTTCATAGTTGATCATCACACATTCTTGCTTTTATTGTATACAATGCATTCCTCGTTCTCCTTGTTTCACTCAGCATCATTTCATGTAAATCTTTCCAGACCTTTCTAAAATCAGCTTTTTCACCATTTTTTATAGAACAATAATATTCCATTACTTTCATATCTTACAACTTTATTCAGCCATTCCCCAATTAATGCACATTACTCATTTTCCAATTCTTTGCTACCACAAAAAGCTGCTACAAATATTTTTCCCTCCTTTATGATTTCCTTGGGATACAGACCCAATAATAGCACTGCTGAGCCAAAGGATGTGCACAGTTTTATAGCTCTTTGGACACAGTTCCAGATCGCTCTCCAGAATGATTGAGTCATTTTACAACTCCACTAACAATGCATTAATGTCCCGGTTTTCCCACATTTCCTCCAACGTTTATCCTAATCTTTTCCTGCCATCTTAGCCAATCTGAGAGGAGTGGTGTGATATCTCAGAGTTGTACTAATTTACATTTCTCTAATCAATAGTGATTTAGAGCATTTTTTTTCATATGACTATAGATGGCTTTAATTTCATCATCTGAAAATTGTCTGTTCATATTCTTTGACCAGTTACCTATTTTTTATTTTCAAACCATGCAAGGATAATTTTTCAACATTGTCCCTTGGAAAACCTTGTGTTCCCATTTCCGTTTCTTCCCCTTACCCACTCTCCTAGATGGCAAGTAATTCAATATATGTTAAACATGGTAAAAATATATGTTAAATCCAATGTAGGCATAAATTTTTATACAATTATCTTGCTGCTCAAGAAAAATCAGCTCAAAAAGTAAAAAATAAATAAATAAATAAGAAAGAAAATAAAATTCAAGCCAACCACAACAAAAAGAATGAAAATGCTATGTTGTGATCCACCCTCAGTTCCCATAGTCTTCTCTGTGGGTATAGATAGCTCTCTCCATCACAGGTATATTGGAACTAGTCTGAATCATCTCATTGTTGAATAGAGACATGTCCATCAGAATTGACCCTTGTATAATCTTTTTTGCTGCCATGTATAATGATTTCCTGGTTCTGCTTATTTCATGTAATGCATTAGTGCATGTAAGTATCTCTAGGCCTCTCTGAAATCATCCAGCTGATAGTTTCTTAGAGAATAATAATATTTCATAATATTCATATACCATAACTTATTCAGCCATTCTCCAACTGATAAGCATCCACTCAGTTTCCATTTTCTTGCCACTACAAAAAGGGCTGCCACAAACATTTTTGCACATGTGGATCCCTTTCTGTCCTTAAAGATCTCTTTGAGATACAAGCCCAGTAAGAAACACTGCTGGGTCAAATGCACAGTTTGATAACGATTTGGGCATAGTTCCAAATTGTTCTCCAGAATGTTTAGATCCATTCACAATTCCACCAACAATGTGTCCCAGTTTTCCCACACCCCTCCAACATTTTTCATTATCTTTTCCTGACTTTGATCGTTTATCAGTTGGGGAATGACTTGTATTCTTATAAATTTGAAACACCTCTTTATATATTTTAGAAATGAGACCCTTATCAAAAATACTAGCTGTAATGATTTTTCCCCAGCTTTGTACTTCCTTTTTAATCTTGTTTCTCTTGGTTTTGTTTGTGTAAAATCTTTTTAGTTAAATGTCATCACAGTTATCCATTTTGCCTTTCATAATGTTCTCTAGTTCTTCTTTGGTCATAAATTCCTCCCTTCTCCAAATATATGATAGGTAAATTATCCCTTGTTCTCCTAAGTTGTTTTTGGTATCATCCTTTATGTTCAAATCATGTATCCATTTTGACCATATTTTGGTATGGAGTGTGAAATGTAGGTCTATGCCGAGTCTCTGACATTATTTTTCAGTTTTTCCAGCAATTTTTTTCTCAATTAATGAGTTTGTGAAGTTAATTTCTGAGATCAAAAGGTGCACTGTATGATGACAAGGTTGTTAAGAAAAAATGATGAGGTTTACAAAAGGAGTGGAAAGTATGGATCAAAGAAGGGGAGGAAGAATAGGAATGCTGAACAGCAGCAAGGACCAAGTCAAAGAGCAATTTTATTATATCAAGTCAGAATAATACAATAACTTTCTCAAGTGACCTGGAATCAGGAATGGAAAAACAAAAAGAGAAATGGTGATGGTGATGCAGGATAGAGAACTCACATATTAGACAAGACAGATCAAGAGGGCTAGGAATAGAGTATAGACTGGGGACAGAGTTTAATTAGAAAGATGAATGGACTGGGCAGTTTGGGAGGATTAAAGAAGAGAGTCAAGTGATGGGAAAGTCAAGTGAAGGTTAAAAAAAAAAAGCTGGTTCCTTGATTGTGGGGAACTAGAAAGAAGGACAGGGTAAAGAGATTGTGGTTGGAAAGAGAAATTTTGAATGATGACAAGATTGAGGGTGTGACTGTTGAGAAGTGGCTCACTTAGAGAAGAAATCTTTTTCACCCAAGAAGGATGAGTATTTGAGCTGTCTGGATGTCACATGAGATATCAACAAGGATTTTGAAGTCAATCAAAGTGATAGAATTAGATGAGGTAAGTAGGAAAATGTAAGCCAAGTGTTGAAGTCATCAAAAAAGTAGAACAAGGCCCCAGAGGCAGTAGATGGGAGTACTTAGGATTTGGAGACCATGATCTAACTGGGTAGCATGGACTTCAAATGAGAGGTGGAATAATAATGGAAAATCAGTGGCAGAGGAGGAAGAAGTAGGATAATCCTGTTTCTTTCTCCGTTGAATCAAGATAAGTGAGAAGAGGTGAAATCACAATGAGAATGAGTAGTAGGAAATATGAAATCACCTGAGGAAAGCTAGGGCTTACTTAAGGGGAGGCTGAGGTGAGTGGGAGCTTGTCTATAATATAGTGGAAATTTTAAAGACCTAATGGAACAGACTAGTAAATACAAGTCTGTGAATGGAATCAGGGTGAGAAAATTTACATTGAAGCCAGATTGGATAGAGAGTTTGGTGAAAGATAGAATTGGGAGTTGGGTTTTTTTGTTTGTTTGTTTGTTTTTTTGTTGTTGTTGGGAGTAGCAGTTGTAAATAAAGGAAGCAATACAATTTGAACAATAGTTATATTAATTATTAGTAGCTAATATGAGTTTGGTGGAAAGTGAAAAAGGTTAAGGATAGAAACAGATACATATAAGCAGACAGCCCTAATATGGCTTCTTTAAAAAAAAAAAAAAAAGAAAAAAATTGTGCTTGTGAAATCTGGCTGTGAAGTGAGTTGTTTTTTTTTTTTTTTTTTTTGGTTTGGTTGAGTTTTTTTGCCAAGTAGAAAACAACTGGGTAATATCAGTTTAAATGATCCAAAATGAATTTTGGTTCTATTGGAACAAGTTGGCCAATAGAGAAGCAGCTTAAGAAATACTATTTCATGGCTTATAGTTTTTTTTAGAGATATGACTGGTTACATTTACCAGAGCTCTGTGATGTTTAAAAAGTTCAAGAGACATAGTCTCTGAATAATTTAAACATTTTATTAAGACTAGCATGTTATTAATAAAAGGGGTCAGTGGCACTCTCAAATGCCAAAGAGCACATATGAAGATTGGTTCACAGTTTATATGCCCTGGGAGGAGCATTCCTGAGAGTGGTGATCAACTCTGATTGGCTAATAATGAATGAGAGAATGAATATTATGATAAGAAGTAAGCTATATTACAATGCGGTACATGACACTGAGCACTCAAATTTTGGTCAAAAGAGATATTAATTTCTGCATCACTTGTCTGACAAAAAGGAGAATGCACATTTCCCAGGCCTTTTTGAATAAACAAAATGAGCAGGAATTGACTCTTTCATCTAAATTTAGAACTTATTTTACTATCTTTGATTAAATCTTAGTCTGGGTCTTTAAGCAAGATTTCCCACATTGTTTAATTTTTGGATTAGGAACAAGAAAAAGGGAAAATCCTTGGTCCTTATTCAAGAATTAGTTATTAAATATGAGCGAGAAATAATCAATTCTTTCAGCTCAATGGTTCCTCTCTTGGAAGGAAGGAACAAAACAGGGAAAAGTTTTATAGCTTTGAATATTTCTCTGGCAAGTGGCCTATTTATTGTTGCCTAACCTGACACTTTGATTTCCATCTGCCTTAACTTTCAACATGTAACATTTTGATATTTACCTTGCCTCATATTTGTACCAGGATGTTTGACAGGCACTTTGATTCAGTCTCTTCAGGTTGTGTCCTAAGACTTTGAAGAAAATGATAATGTCTGAAATGTTAAAGAACTATACTTCTTCAGAGCTATAATTTGGGGAAACTTCTAGTTGAGAAAAGAGAAATTCTCTTCCCCCCAAATGCACTTAAGAACATATTCTTTCAGAAAATGGAAACTGGTCAGGTCCAGCTCCTGAATTAATGGAAGTACTAGGCTAGTGTTTCTTACACTTTGGGAAAGAATTGATTTGAATGTGTGAATGCTGCACACAGAATATTTTGTGGGAATTGGGAACAAAATAGGCAGCAAATCATCTTTTCTTGGAGGAGAGATAGAAAAACTTTCTAATTTGATCAAGAGTGATGACATATAGGAACATAAATAAGAGAATAGGAAGAACAGGAAAGTGTTTCTTGTAAAAATAGTATAAATCCATGCATCTAATTGTTTCCTCTTAGTTGTGAACCAGTGGTGTATACCACCTTCAGGCTGAGCAGGAAGAACCAAGAATTCTAGAAACTAAAGATTCTTAAATTTTGTGTATAATGGACATTTTTGGCATATGGACCCTTTCTCAATAGTTTTTTTTTTTTAATGTATAAAATAAAATATATAGAATGACAAATAAAACCAATTATATTTAAGTGCAATTTAAAAATATATTTAAAAGTTCATAAATCCCAGGTTAAAAACTCCTTATCCTATACATCCAAATAAGTCACCTAAACTTGCATTATTATTATTATTATCATATAAAATATAATGTAATATATATTATATAAAATTGGAAGTTATTTGGTCACTGTAATCTGAATCTCAGGACTACTGAATTTAGAGGGTAATAGGACAAAGATGGTAAATAATGCAGTCTCTGTGACTTTGGTAGAGACTCTTTAGTTTTCTGGGTTTCAATTTCCTCATATGAAAAACAAAGAGATTGAATTAGATAATCTGAAAGGGACCTTTCTGCTCCAAGAGTCTGACAGTAGCATCTTCATTGACTATGGAAGAACAAAGCAAAAGCAAAATACTGCATGAAAAGATAAGCTACTGTCAAAGCATTGGGCTCTGGGGGATAGCTAGCCAGCCTGAGCTTAGACACTCATTATTAAGATTATTACCAAAAATACATTGCTTCTGGGGACACTAATTGCTTTGAAAAGTTCCTTCCCCAACCCCCATGAGCTAATACAGTTTTTTTTTTGTTATGTATTTTATTTTCCCCCACTTACATGTAATAATAATTTTCAACATTTAACTTAAAAGTTTGAATTCCTTTAATCTGATTTTTTTTTGTGCAGCATGATAAACTTGGAAATATATTTAGAAGAATTGTACATGTTTAACTTATATTGGATTACTTAGTAGGGAAGAGGAGTGGTGAGAAGGAAGGGAGAAAAATTTGGAACACAAAGCTTTGCAAGGGTGAATGTTGAAAACTATCTTTGTATGCATTTTGAAAACAAAAAGCTATTATTAATTTTTTTTAAAAAAAGTTTTGAGTTCCAAATTTTCTCCCTTCCTTCCATTCCCAACCCATCATTGAGAAGGCCAGCAACATGTGTTGTCATGCAAGACATATTTTCATATTAATCATGTTTTAAAAGAAAATGAAGACCAAAAAAAAACCTCCCCAAAAAACCAAAATCCAAAAACCCAAGAAAAATAAAGGTAAAAAAGTATGCTTCAATCTGATTTAGATACTAGCAATTGTTTTTCTGGAGATGGATAGTATTTTTCATCTTAAGTCTTTCAGAGTGTCTCGGATCATTGTATTGCTGAGAATAGTTGCATCTTTCACAGCTAATGATCATCTTATAATATTGCTGTTACTTTGTATATAGGACATGTCAATTTGCATCAATTTCTATAAGTCTTTTCAGGTTTGTCTGAGAACATCCTACTGATCTTTTCTTATACCATCATTCCATCAAAATCACATACCACAATTGTTCAGCCATTGGCCAATTGGCAGATATCCTCTCAATTTATAATTGTTTGCTGTCAGAAAAGAACTGCTATATATCTTTGTATAAATAGGTCCTTTTTCTTTTTCTTTCTTTTTTTTTTTGGTTTGGTTTTTGTTTGCTTATTTGTTTTTGTTTGTTTGTTTGTTTGTTTTTGTTTTTTTGAGGCAATTGGGGTTAAGTGACTTGCCCAGGGTCACACAGCTAGGAAGCGTTAAGTATCTGAGGTCAAATTTGAACTCAGGTCTTCCTGACTTCAGGGCTGGTGCTCTCCACTGCACCACCTAGCTGCCCCCTATATATATATATATATATATATATAATCTTTTTTGGATATAAATATAGTAATGGTATTATTAGTTCAAAGGGTATTCATGGTTTTATAAGCCTTTGTGCATAGTTCCAAATTGCTCCACAGGATAGTTGAATTAGGTTACAACTCCACCAATAGTGTATTAATATTTCATTTTCCCCACCAACATTTGTCATTTTCCTTTTCTGAATTATTAGTCAATGTAATAGGTATGAGGTAGCACATCAGAATTGTTTTAATTTGCATTTCTCCAATCAATAGAGGTTTAGAGCATTTTTATATGGCTATAAATAGCTTTGATTACTTCATCTGAAAACTGTTTATATCTTTTGATCATTTGTCAATTGGAAGATGGCTTTTATTTTTATAAATTTGACTCAGTTGACTATATGTTTGAGAAATAAGGCTTTATCAGAGAAACTTGCTTCAATTTTTTTTTCAGTTTCTTTGTTAACTGTATTTCCCTTTGTACTATTTCTCTCTCTATTTATTCTATTCTCTCTCTCCTTTCATCCTATATATTCTCTCTTTTTTTTAATTAAAGCTTTTTATTTGCAAAACATATGTATGGGTAATTCTTCAACATTGACCCTTAAAAAGCTTTCCGTTACAAATTTTCCCCCGAGTGCCCACCCCTGACTTAGATGGCAGGAAGTCCACTACATGTTAATTATGTTAAAATACTTGATAAATCGAATATATGTATAAATATATATATTTCCACACTTATCTTCCTGTGCAAGAAAAATCGTATCTACAAGAAAAAAAAATCTATGTGGACCACAACATAACATTTTCATGTTCTCTATTGAGGTTTGCTTGCATTGTATTTCCTTTATCAGATTATTCTTTCTTGTAGATATGATTTCTCCTGCACAAAAAATGATGCAATAACTATACATATATTCGATTTCTTAAGTATTCTAACATAATTATCATGTAGTGGATATCCTGCCATCTAGGGGAGGGATGGGGAGTAGGGGGGAAAAATTTGTAACAGAAAGCTTTGTAAGGGTTAATGTTTAGGACTTACCCATACATATGTTTTGCAAATAAAAAGTATTAATAAAAATTTAAAAACGGAAAAAAAATCTGAGAAACAAACATCAATAGAGAGCATGAAAATGTTATGTTGTTGTCCACATTTCATATCCCTCTCTCTGGGTGTATATGGCCTTCTTCACTGAACAGTTGGAACTGGTTTGAAACATTTCATTGTTAAAGAGAGCCATGTCCATCAGAATTGATCATCATATAGTCTTATTATTGCCGTGTATAATGATCTCCTGGTTCTGCTTATTTCGCTCAGTATCAGTCCATGCAAGTTTCTTCAGGCCTCTCTGAAATTATCCTGCTGGTCATTTCTTATAGAACAATAATATTCCATAACATTCATAAACCATAATTTATTCAGCCATTCTCCAATTGATGGGCATCCATTCAGCTTCCAGTTTCTAGCCACTACAAAAAGGGCTGCCACAAACATTCTTGCACATGTGGGTCCCTTTCCTTCCTTTAAGATCTCTTTGGGATATAAGCTCAATAGAAACACTGCTGGGTCAAAGGGTATGCACAGTTTGATCACTTTTTGAACATAGTTCCAAATTGCTCTCCAGAATGGTTGGATCCATTCACAATTCCTCCAACAATATATCAGTGTCCCAGTTTTCCCACATCCTCTCCAACATTCATCATTGTCTTTTCCTGTCATTTTAGCCAATCTGACAGGTGTGTAGTGGTACCTCAGAGTTGTCTTAATTTCTCTGATTAATAGTGATTTGGAGCACCTTTTCATATGACTAAAAATGGTTTTAATTTCATCATCTGAAAATTGTTCATATCCTTTGATCATTTGTCAATTGGAGAGTGGCTTGAATTCTTATAAATATGAGACAATTCTCTATATATTTTAGAAATGAGACCTTTAACAGAACCATTAAATGTAAAGATGATCTCCCAATTTATTGCTTCCCTCCTAATCTTTTCTGTATTAGTTTTGTTTGTACAAAAACTTTTTAACTTAATATAGTCAAAATTATCTATCTGGTGTTCAATTAAGAGTTCCAGTTCTTCTATGGACATAAATTTATCCCACCTCCACAGGTCTGAGAGGCAAACTATCTTATGTTCCTCTAATTTGCTTATAATATCACTCTTTATATCTAAATCATGAACCCATTTAGATCTTATCTTGGTATGTGCATCATATATCTTCTCAAAAGTGTTTTGCTTCTGACTGTCTCCTCCCCCAAACTGTCTTACTTTCATCACCACCCTACTTTTTTCCCCTTCACCTCCTACTTTCCTGTAGGATAAAATAGATTTCTATATCCAATTAAATGTGTATGTTATTTCCTCTTTGAGACAATTCCAATAATAATAAGTTTCACTTATTTCCTTTCACCTCTCCCATTTTCCCTAGTACTACAAAAAGCTTTTTCTTGCTTCTTTTGTGACATAATTTGCCTATTCAACCATTTCCTTCTTTTTCCCAGTGAATTCCTCTCTTACCCCTTAATTTTATTTTTTAGATATCCTTCATATTCAACTCATACCTATGCTCTTTGTCTATACATACTTCTTCTAACTGCCCTAAAAATAAGAAAGTTCTTGAGTTACAGGAATCATTTTCCTATGTAGAATTGTAAACAGTTTAATCTTATTAAGTCCTTTATGATTCTCTTTCCTCTTTACCTCTTTATGCTTCTTTTGAGTTATGTCTGAAAGCCAGATTTTCTATTCAGCTCTGGTCTTTTCATTAAGAATGTGGAAAGTTCTCTTTTTCATTGAATATTCATTTTCTCCCTTGAAGGATTATATTCAGTTTTTCTGGGTAGGTAATTCTTGGTAGGTAATCCTAAATCCTTTGCTCTCTGGCATATTATATTCCAAGCTACTCCTTTAATGTAGAAACTGCTAAATCTTGTATTATCCTGACTGTGCCTCCACAATGCTTGAATTATGTCTTTCTGCCTTCTTGAAATATTTTCTCCCTGAACTGGGAACTCTGGGATTTGGCCATAATATTTCTGAGAATTTTGGATTCTCTTCCAGTAGATTCTTTAATTTTCTATTTTACCATCTAGTTCTAGAGTATCAGGACATTTTTCCTTGATAATTTCTTGAAAGATGTTTAGGCCCTTTTTTTGATCATGACTTTCAGGTAATCCAGTAATTTTTAAATTATCTCTGTTTTATAAATCAATTATTTTTCCAATGAGATACTTCACAGTCTTCTATTTTTGTCATGTTTTGGCTTTGTTTTATTGTTTCTTGATTTTTCTTAAAGTCATTAGCTTCTGTTTGCTCAATTCTAATATTTAAAGAATTTATTCTTCAGTGACTTTTTGTACCTCCTTTTCTATTTGGCTAATTCTACTTTTTAAAGGGTTCCCCTTTTTTCCCACTCTCCCTCCCCCGCCCCATCTCTTTTCCCATTTGGTCAGTTCTTTCCAATGCATTCTTTTTCTCATTGACTTTTTGTACTTTTACCATTTGGCTTAATCTGGTTTTTAGAGCATTATTTTCTTTGATATTTTTGTGTGTCTCCTTTACCAAGCTGTTGACCATTTTTTTAATAATAATTTTCTTGTATCACTTTCATTTATCTTCTCAATTTTTCCTCTACTTCTCTTACTTGATTTTCAAAATTCTTTTTGAGCACTTCTATGGTCTGAGACCAATTCATATTTTTCTTGGAATCTTTGGATGTAGCAGCTTTGAATTTGTTATCTTTTTCTGAATGTATGTTTTGATCTGCTTTGTCACCATAGTAACTTTATATGGTAGAATTTTTTTGTTTTTTAATGTTTGCTCATTTTTCCAGTCTATTTAGTGACTTATAACTCTTTCTTAAAATGAGGCTCTGCTTCTAAGGTGAAAGGAGTACTGTCCTCCCCCTTCAAGGATTTTGTGCAGCTATTTTCAGAAATACTTTTAGGAACCTGTAAGTTTTCAGTTCTTCCAAAATGTTATGCTTCTAAGGAAAGGTGTGATTATTATTGTCCTACTCTGTGAAGAACCACAAGCACTCTCTTCTGCCTTGGAACTGTGAGGAAGGTTCCTGATCCACTGCAGCTACAAGATCTATTGTATGGGTACTCCTCCTTACTCTCTGATTGCCATCCAGGACATGGATCTGAATGGGAGCAAAATAACAAAATCCTTCCTCTTCTAATCACTTGTTCAGTCCCCTTACCAACTGTGGACTGAAAGCTCCAGAAGTGCAGCTGTTATTACAGATTCAATAGTTCCCAAGGCCTTTTCCAGGTTTGCTAGGGCCTGGTGTTGGTACAGCCTGTGCTGGATTGTGTTACAGTCTCACCCAGGTGTAACAGACATTTCCTGCTGACTTTCTAAGTTGTCTTTGGCTGGGAAATTATTTCAGCTTGTCCTTTTGTGAGTTCTGTTCTTTAGAAATTGTTTTATGAAATTGTTTAAAGATGTTTGGAGGGGTTTGGGAGAGAGCTCAAGTGAGTCTTTGCCTTTTCCCCACCATCTTGACTCCTAATAGTTTTTTAAAATTGCGTGTTTCAAAATTCCATCCCAGAGCTCATAAAAATTAATGCACTTTAATAGTTCAAGTTAGTTATTTCACTTTAAGCCAAGGTGTCTTGCAGAGGCAGATTATTCTTACCTGTAGTTTTCTGACTTTTCCTGTCAATGGGATCACTATTATGGAAAGGGCTACAGAGTGAGGAGTTGATGACTCTCTTCCATGATTTCTTCATCTTTCCCTGGGTTATCTCTACATTTCTGGAGAAAGAAGCCCCTTTCACTGAACCCCGAGCCAATTGGGGTGGGAATGAGGAAGGGGGAAATGAAGGAGGATATAGCAGAAGCCAGAGTTTAAAATGTGTATGGGAGGTGTAAACATTTCAGTGGCTAGCTACTTAACTAAAGCTTAAAGGCAGACAAGTTGGAAAGTAAATTTAACAGAAAAATCCTTTAACTTGACAACATATCAAAGAGTTCCATAAATCACACAAAACATTTGCATACAGAGGACATTTGTATTTTGTGCTTCCTTTCCTGTATTCTTCAAAGCAGAGAAATGAGCTCTTTGCTGCCAGCTCTTTATTGGTCTCTCTTCCCAGGCCTTCCCTGAGTCATGGTTTGGGAACGATAATGATGATTTTTTTTTTTTTTTTGCACTTTTATGGAACCTTTCATCTGAGGCTCTGAAAGCTCATTACAGCCTTAATTAATTCTTCCAGCACACCTGTGGGGTACCCAGTGGTGTTCTCCCAAATCTGCTTCAGAAGAAATCAACTCACTGCAAGGTTAAAGGACAGATTAAGTCCACATGTTAAATCAAACTGTAAAAGATCAGGGTTTTGAACTATATTCTCCCAAAGTTCAGAAGCCAAAAAAAAAAAATCCCAAAAAAACCCAACAACCCCCCCCAAAAAAACCCTACTGTTTTAGCCTCCTATTCAGTCTCTTAGACTTTCATCTCAGTCCAATCCATCCTGCAGTACGCTCTTAGTCCAATCCTGAACTAATTCAGCACTCTCTTCCCTCCCCCAAAAAATCCATCTAATTATGTCTATACTAATTCAATGGCTACCCAGAATTTATAGGCTCAAACCAAATTCTTTATTCTGCCATTCAAATTCTCTTGCTAATCTCCTTCAACTTTTTTTTTCTTTTCTTTTCCCAAATATATTCCCTGTACAAGATGTATCTCCTTTTTATTTTATCCCTTTTTTAAGATCTATGTTAGATCCTATATCTTCCATAAAGCCTCCCCCAGCAACATACATCATGGTTCCTTCCTGACTTCCCAAAATCCTCACTGTCTGGATGGCATTCTTTGACATGTGATTATATTTAATGAATCAATATTTTAAGGATCTGTGATATCATGTGATATCATTTATCTTAGGGAGTTGCTGAAGGCCCAAAGAAATTAGAGGATTTGCTCATATCTTGTCTATGACAAGATTTGAACCCAGCTCTTCTCACATTCAAATTTAGCATTTAACTTCTACTCATTATTTATCATATCTGTTCATATATGAAGGAATTTTATTCTATGGACTTGTAGAGATCAAATTGAGATGCATGGAATAATTTCCTTCCCTCTCTTTCAACTATTACCACCAGCCCTCTTTCGTTCTACCAAAGGATGAGCTATTTCATCAACATTAGATCAGCTAGTGACAATTTTAATCAGCTAGTTTGTAGTTTTAATCTGACCTGACATTGATGGATTGACAGCTCATCCAGTCTATGGCAGGAGATGGACTCATTTGTGGCTCTCTTCACTCTATTTTTTTTTTTTTTTTTTGTCAATTCAATACAACAAAGTCCCAGGCACAAAATCAAGGAGATAAAATTCAGTACTTTCTCTGGAAATGTTTATTTATTTTAAAGTAGATCTGAAGGAATCCTCTGGATTCTACTATTTCCCTCAACTTGATCAAAAGTGAAGTAATACAGGAGTGAATTTCTTGATGAAGCATCCCAAACTGCCTTCTGTAATTGTAGCTTGGACTTATTTTATATTGTAAATATGCCCACAGGAAGACCTTTCCTGCTTTCTGGTGTCTTCTTGACAAGTTGCCTATATCCTTCACTGTATCTAATACAGCATAGTTCAGTAGAAAGAACAAGTTTTCTTTGATGTACAGTACTATTGTCCAAGGTCACTGCAAGCAAAATAATTGGTAAACCTTGAAGCACTATTGAATTGTGAACTACTTAGTTCTATTAGTAATAGAATACAATAGAGAGTGAGGAGTGACTTTCTATCTGTCCAGATAAGAAGACCTAAATTCCTACCTTTAACATTTAATTGTTATGTAACTATGTGTAAGTGATTTAACCTCATTGAGTTTCAATTTCCTTACCTATAAAATGGAGGTAATAACAGTTATAGTACTACCTGACAGGTCTGTTGTGAGATTTGAGATGAGATAATATATAAAGTGCTTCACAAAATTTAGAACCTTTTTAGAAGCTTAAAGTATTATATAAATATCAGGTTTTTTCTTGTAGAAAGACAGGCAAGTTTGTCTGCTGGCCAAAATGTTTCATTAAAGCTGGAGGGGTTTGTGAGTGACAGATATACAATATTCTGGTAGGGATTCATCCTAATTGGGTGGAGAAGGATGAACTCACTTCCTTGGGAATTTTTAACCCCAAAACATATAGTTCTTCCTTTGTTAGGGACAAAGAACTATAGCTTTAGTTCTAGATTCAGGGACTAAAACAAAATCCTCTTCCTGACTTTTGTTGGTAAGTGGGGGTGGCTCATGGGTAATTAGGTGGCACAATAGAGTGCCAGGCCTGGAATCAAGACTCCTCTTTCCAAGTTCAAATATGGCCTCAGACACTTACTAGCTGGGTGATCCTGAGCAAATCATTTACTTCATTTGACTCAGTTTCCTCATCTGTAAAATGAACCGGAGAAGGAAAATGGAAAATCACTATAGTATCTTCACCAAGCAAATCCCAAATGGGGTTACAAAGAATTAGACAAGACTGAAAAATGACTGAACAGCAAAAGGGTGGTTATAACTTCTATCTATGACTAAAGAATTTTCAGATTGTCCTAATCAGGAATAAGTTTTTAAAGCTGTTACACTTGTGTAACAGACTTCAACTGAGATGTTCAGTAAATACTCTTAAGAGCTAAAGTCAAGAGAAAGAATTCCCATGATGTCTTTGTGAGACCAAGAGAATAACAAAGTTAGTTGTGATCAGAGTAACCCAGGAAGGAAAAAAAGAAAGGGGGGCAATAGCCATGTCATAGTCTTAGCAGGAGAGAACAGCATGATGACATTACTGGAATATAGCAGCTCTACAGTATTAAAGTATTAGTTATTCTTTTACATATGTGTCGTGGCTATATTTCCAAAGTCTATGTACCTCTCTCAGTATGCCCCAGCCACACATTCTCCATATATGTATGAGTATAACACACCTGTTTTATATTTGCACCACCTGAATGTCTTAACCATGTATGTTCCTTTCTATGCACATCCTGTCCACATATGTTCTTTATATGTATAACTCCATGTCTGATCACCATATATATCTACTTTTCTCACTTATGGCTTATATATTTCAGCAAAATGAACCCAGGATTTGCAAAGAGAATTTTTCATTGCTACATTTCTTTTTTTTTTTTTTTTTTTTTTTTTTTGCTTTTTGCTGAGGCAATTGGGGTTAAGTGACTTGCCCAGGGTCACACAGCTAGGAAGTGTCTGAGACCAGATTTGAACTCAGGTCCTCCTGACTTCAGGGCTGGTGCTCTAACCACTGCGCCACCTAGCTGCCCCCATTGCTACATTTCTAAGTTATTTCATTTTGTCCTTTTACTCTACCCTAATTGTGACCTTTGGCTACCTTGTAAAAATAAACACATTGATGGGGGCACATCAACTACTATTATTATCTTCATTTTACAGATGAGAATTTTGAGGCAGTCAGAGGTTGGGTGATTTGGATAGAGTCACACAACTAATAAATGTCTGAGATCAAATTTGAATTGAGGGCTTCCTTATTCTTAGTCTAGTTTTCTATCCATGGGACATAGAAATGTGATTTGATATGGTCCATGTGATCAATGTAAATGGCTCCACCAAATAATTTGGATATTACTAAGGAATTTCTTATAGATTTAGGGAAGTCTATAAAGGAGCATAATTCCTCAAAGCTGTAGCTGTCCAGAGTGACCCTTTGGGATTAACAAATTGAATGATTAACTTGGACTCCATGCTTTGAAGTTTCAGAGAAGAAGCATCTAAAACTTGGTAATAAGCAGGAAGAAGTAGGAACAATTTAAGATAAGAAACCAAAACAAAGAAAACCAAAGAACAAACAAATATTCAAAACAGTTCTCAGGTACACAAATGTTGGGGGCAGCTAGGAGGTACAGTAGATGAAATGCTGATCCTAGAGGCAGGAAGACCTGAGTTCAAAAGAAGTCTCAGACACTTATTAGTTATGTGACTCTGAACAAGTCACTTAATCCTATTTGTCTCAGTTTCCTGATCTGCAAAATGAGCTAGAGAAGGAAATGGCAAACTACCCCAGCATCTTCTTCAATAAAAATCCAAATGGGGTCACAGAGAGTCTGATATGATTTGATGACAAAAGTATGAGGTTCTTTGATTACATGTTATTAGTTTGGGGTGCAATGGATAATTCAGATTCAAATAAATAGTCCTTTTACTAAAATCCTTTCAATCCACTCAGGTAGAAGCATTTTTCAAAGTAATTAAAAGAAGTTCAGGAAGATCTAAAAATAAATAAATAAAAGTCATTGGCAAGGAGATACCCTGGAAACTCAGAAATTCCTTACCAAAGTCCTAAAAACTGATTTTATTTTGTTCCTCTGGAAGTTTCTAGTTGGCTTTCAGAACAATTCAGTTGGGGGTAAAAGATAGGTGTGTGTGTGTGGTATCCCAGGTCTCTATCAAAACTTTCTCATTTGTAATAGTCCCTGATAATGTTATGAGATTATGACAGGGTTCACTTACTGCTCTCCATTTCTACCAACATCCTGGTCTACTATGTGCCTAAAAATTATCGCAAGACATTGTGCCACCATATAGAAAGGGAGTTTACTTAGTGGAATATGAAATCTGAATCACTCATCAGACCTGAGTCTCCATCCCTAGATTTGTCAATTATTTTCTGGAATATAAGTAAGAAAAGATCCAGGCCACTCTCTCTAAATTGCCATGAAGTCCATTCTGTTGTATTGAAGCCTGTTTGATTAATCCTTAATTGGCCAACACTTCAACATAATCTAGTTTGACTCCAAATATTAGTTGCTTATACATAACTCAAAACTCCCATCTTATATTTTTTTAATAAAAGCTTTTTATTTACAAAACATATGAATGATTTTTCTACATTAAGCTTTGCAAAAACTATTTTTTTGTTCCAAGCTTTTCCCCTCTTTCCCCCCACCCCTCACCCCTACATGACAGGTAATCTAATACATGCTAAATATGATAAATTATATGAGAAATCCAATATATGTATACATATCTATACAGTTATCTTACTGCACAAGAAACATCAGATCTAGAAAGAGAGAAGAAAAAAACAACCTAAGAAGGAAAACAAAATGCATGGAAATATTCACAGAAAGCGTTAAAATGCTATGTTGTGGTCCACACTCAGGACTCTCTCTGGATGTATATGACTATCTTCATCGCTGAACAATAAAAACTGGTTTGAATCACATCATTGTTGAAGAGAACCATGTCCATCAGAATCGATCGTCGTATAGTCTTGTTGCTGTGTATAATGTTCTCCTGGTTCTGCTGATTTCACTCAGCATCAGTTCATGCAAGTCTCTCCAGGCCTCTCTGAAATCGTCCTGCTGGTCGTTTCTTACAGAACAATAATATTCCATAACATTCATATACCATAATTTATTCAGCCATTCTCCAATTGATGGGCATCCTTTCAATTTCCAGTTTCTTGCTATTATAAAAAGGACTGCCACAAACATTTTTGCACATGTGGGTCCCTTCCCCCCCTTAAAATCTCTTTGGGATATAGACCCAGTAGAAACACTGGGTCTGGGTGGTCTGCTGGGTCAAATGGTATGCACAGTTTGATAACTTTTTGAGCATAGTTCCAAATTGCTTTCCAGAATGGTTGGATCCATTCACAGTTCCACCAACAATGTATCAGTGTCCCAGCCTTCCCACATCCCCTCCTACATTATCTTTTCCTGTCATCTTAGCCAATTTGACAGGTGTGTAGTGTATCTCAGAGTTGTCTTAATTTGCATTTCTCTGATCAATAGTGATTTGGAGCACCTTTTCATGTGACTAGAAATAGTTTCAATTTCTTCATCTGAAAATTGTCTGTTCATATCTTTTGACCATTTATCAATTGGAGAATGGCTTGAATTCTTATATATTTGAGTCAATTCTCTATATATTTTAGAAATGAGGCCTTTATCAGAACCTTTGAATGTAAAAATATTTTCCCAGTTTACTGCTACCCTTCTAATCTTCTCTGCATTCATTTTGTTTGTACAAAAACTTTTTAACTTGATATAGTCAAACTTATCTATTTTGTGATTAATGATGATCTCTAGTTCTTTGCTCACAAATTCCTTCCCCCTCCACAGGTCTGAGAGGTAAACCATCCTACATTGTTCTAATTTATTTATAATATCATTCTTTATGCCTAGATCATGAATCCATTTTGACCTTATCTTGGTATATGGTGTTAAGTGTGGGTCAATTCCTAGTTTCTTCCATACTAGTTTCCAATTTTCCCAGCAGTTTTTGTCAAATAGTGTGTTTTTACCCCAAAAACTGGGATCTTTGCGTTTATCAAACAATAGATTATTATTTTCATTGAGTATTTTGGCCTGTGAACCTAACCTATTCCACTGATCCACTACTCTAATTCTTAGCCAGTACCAAATGGTTTTGATGACCACTACTTTATAATATAGCTTTAGATCTGGTACACCTAGGCCACCCTCATTTTCATTTTTTTTTCATTAATTCCCTTGAAATTCTTGATCTTTTGTTTTTCCAGATGAATTTTGCTGTTATTTTTTCTAGGTCAGTTAAATAATTTCTTGGGAGTTTGATTGGTATAGCACTAAATAAATAGATTAGTTTAGGTAGTATTGCCATCTTTATTATATTCGCTTGACCTATCCAAGAGCACTTATATTTTTCCAATTGTTTAGATCTGACTTTGTGTGGAGAGTGTTTTGTAGTTTTGCTCATATAGATCCTGACTTTCCCTTGGCAGATATATTCCCAAATATTTTATACTATCGTTAGTTATTTTGAATGGAATTTCTCTTTGTATCTCTTGCTGTTGCATTTTGTTGGTGATGTATAAAAATGCTGAGGATTTATGTGGATTTATTCTGTATCCTGAAATTTTGCTAAAGTTGTGGATTAATTCTAATAGTTTTTTAGTTGATTCTCTAGGGTTCTCTAAGTAGACCATCTTATCATCTGCAAAGAGTGATAATTTGGTTTCCTCATGACCTACTCTAATTCCTTTAATCTCTTTTTCTTGTCTTATTGCCAAGGCTAGCATTTTTAATACAATATTGAACAGTAATGGTGATAGTGGGCAACCTTGTTTCACCCCTGATCTTATTGGGAATGGTTCCAGTTTATCACCATTACATATGATGCTAGCTGATGGCTTTAAATAGATGCTACTGACTATTTTAAGGAAAAGTCCATTAATTCCTATACTCTCTAGTGTTTTTAATAGAAATGGATGTTGGATTTTTAAAAATTTTTTTTATTAAAGCTTTTTATTTGTATAACATGTATGGGTAGTTCCTCAGCATTGACCTTTACAAAGCTTTCCATTACAAATTTTACCTGCTGTCCCTTCCCCTCCCCTAGATGGCAGGAAGTCCACTACATGTTCATAATGTTGAAATACTTGACAAGTTGTGCAAGAAAAATCCTATCTACAAGAAAAAAAAAAAAAAGAACATCAGAGAAAGGAAACACAATGCAAGCAAACATCAATACAGAGCATGAAAATGTTATGTTGTGGTCCATATTTCATATCCCTCTCTCTGGGTGTATATGGTTTTCTTCACTGAACAATTGGAACTGGTTTGAGACAATTCTTTGTTGCAGAGAGCCATGTCCATCAGAATTGATCATCATGTAATACTGTTGTTGCTGTGTATAATGATCTCCTGGTTCTGCTTGTTTCACTCATCATTAGTTCATGCAAGTCTCTCCAGGCCTCTCTGAAATCATCCTGCTGGTCGTTTCTTACAGAGTGGATGTTGGATTTTATCAAATGCTTTTTCTGCATCTATTAAGATAATCATATGTTTTTTGTTAATTTGGTTATTGATAAAGTCAATTGTGTTAATAGTTTTCCTAATATTGAACCATCCCTGCATTCCTGGTATAAATCCTACTTGGTCATGGTGTATTATTCTGGGAATGATTTTCTGTAATTTCTTTGCTAATGTTTTATTTAAGATTTTTGCATCAATATTCATTAGGGAGATTGGTCTATAATTTTCTTTTTCTGTTTTTGTTTTACCTGGTTTAGGTATCAGTACCATGTCTGTATCATAAAAGGAGTTTGGTTGGAGTCCTTCATTCCCTATTTTTTCGAATAGTTTATATAATATTGGAGTTAATTGTTCTTTAAATGTTTGGTAGAATTCACATGTAAATCCATCTGGTCCTGGGGATTTTTTTCTTAGGGAATTGATTAATGACTTGTTCTATTTCTTTTTCTAAAATGGGACTATTTAAGTAATTTATTTCCTCTTCTGTTAATCTGGGAAATCTATATTTCTGTAGATATTCCTCCATTTCACTTAGGTTATCAAATTAGTTGGCATAAAGTTGGGCAAAGTAACTCCTGATTATTGCTCTAATTTCCTCTTCATTGGTGGAAAGTTCTCCCTTTTCATTTTTGAGACTAACAATTTGATTTTCCTCTTTCCTTTTTCTAATTAAATTAACTAGAGGTTTATCTATTTTGTTGGTTTTTTCATAAAACCAACTTTTAGTTTTATTTATTAATTCAATAGTTTTTTTTTTACTTTCAATTTTATTAATCTCTTATTTTTAGGATTTCAAGTTTGGTATTTGATTGGGGGGGTTTAATTTGTTCTTTCTCTAGCTTTTTTAGTTGCAAGCCCAATTCATTGATTTTCTCTATTTTATGCAAATAATCATATAGAGATATAAAATTTCCCCTTATTACCACTTTGGCTGTATCCCACAAATTTTGGTATGTTGTCTCATTATTGTCATTCTCTTGGATGAAATTAGTAAAAACTCCCATCTTATTGTGGATTCTACTCTTTCATACCACTTCCCAAAATATCTATACAATCATAAATAAGGAATTCTGTGATCAATAGTTTATTGCTCTGCTATTTACTAACTATAAAAACTTACCCTCTCAAATTCCTCAACTATAAG
>JAJPUD010000404.1:567756-591181 GCA_023553655.1 Myrmecobius fasciatus
ACTCACATCTTCCTGACTCCAAGGTCAGTACTCTGTGCACTGTGCCACCCAGCTACCTTTTTTAGATTAGAGCATCTTTCTAGTTCAAAATCTTATGATTTGTTCTAGGCCTATTTCTGGTAGGGATAATGTTGTTTATACATCCCAGAAAGGAGTAGTTTTACAAATATCTTCCTGATTTCATAAGGAGAGTGATAATAAACAATTCAGGTAGGAGAAAAAGAAAGGGAGTAACAAAATAGTATTTCAGGAAAGATATAGAAAAGATGAGCCTAAAAAAGAGATGAACCACTTGAAAGCATGAATTTTCCCCCCTAGGTTATCTATTTCTTCTAAATTAAACTAAATTACAAAGTTTCTTTGAATATAGACTCACTTTTAAATGACTAATGGATCTTTCAGTTTATAGTTTACTTTTGAATTGAACAAAGATGTGGGAATCTAAGGCTGATTGATGGTTTAATTCACTAATTACCTGGTAATAGTTGGTATGATTATATCTGTGATCTACAGTTACTGCTAACATTGCCTTAAGGCATTTTAGTCACTGTTGTCCTTCTCTGGAAAAGATTGCACACCTAACAATATAATAAAGAAATTAAATGAATTATATAAAAACAAAACATATAAATAAAATACAATGTTTTTCTAATGAAAAGATTTTATTTTACCTTAAGGTAATCATTCTAGATTCTCTCAGTCTAGTTCTGAGATTCACTTACTATATCATCAGCCTCAAATTCCAACATGGATCCCATTGTCAAAACTTTCTATTCTTTTTTTAAATTCAAAATTACTTTATTTTCAGCTCTGACTTCTTTCTCTCCTCTGTGTCTCTCTTCCAATAATAGAGAAGACAAGAAAAATAAAACTGGCTATAAATATGTATAGTCAAGCAAAAGAAAGTCCTTACTAACCATGAGTAAATGAAGAAAAGAAAGGAAGGAATGAAGGAATAAAGAAGAAACAAAGAAAAAAAGCTTTGGTCCATCAGCTCTCTATCAGAAGGTAGATAGCAAATTTCATCATGAGTCCTTTGGAATTATGGTTAGTCATTGTGTCTATCAGAGTCTTTCAAAGTTATTTATCTTTATAAAACTTTTGTTACCATATGTTTCAGTCTCCTGTTTCTGCTCACTTCATTTTTAATTAATTTATTCAAGTCTTCCTAAGGTTTTTCTGAAATCATCCCCTTCATTATCTCTTACAGCAAAATATATTCTTTTACCTTTATAAACCATAAATTGTTCATCATTTATCCAATTATTGGGTATTCCCTCAATTTCTAGTGGCTAGAAACTGGAAACTGAATGGATGTTCATCAATTGGAGAATGGCTGAATAAATTATGAGAGGCCTGGAGAGACTTGCATGAACTGATGGTGAGTGAAGTGAGCAGAACCAGGAGATCACTTTTCACGGCAACAACAATACTATATGATGATCAATTCTGATGGACATGACTGTCTTCAACAATGAAATGCTTCAAACCAGTTCCAATTGTTCAGTGAAGAAAGCCATATACACCCAGAGAGAGGGATGTGAAATGTGGACCACAACATATCATTTTCATGCTCTCTATTGATATTTGCTTGTATTGTATTTCCTTTATCTAATTATTCTCTCTTGTAGATACGATTTCTCCTGCACAAAAATGATGTTAAAAAAACATCATTGTACATATATAAGTATACAAATATTCGATTTCTTAAGTATTTTAACATAATTAACATGTATTGGATATCCTGCCATCTAGGGGAGGAGTGGGGAGTAGGGGGGAAAAATTTGTAACAGAAAGCTTTGTAAGGGTTAATGTTGAAGAATTACCCATACAAATGTTTTGCAAATAAAAAGTATTAATAAAATTTTAAAAAGGCAAAATAATAATAATAATAATAATAATTAGGAGCTATTTTTTCAACTGTATGCCAATAAATCTGATATTCTTTTGCTTTTTTTTTTTTTTTGCTGAGGCAATTGGGGTTAAGTGACTTGCCCAGGGTCACACAGCTAGGGAATATTAAGTGTCTGAGTCCAGATTTGAACTCAGGTCCTCCTGACTTCAGGGCTGGTGCTCTATCCACTGCACCACCTCACTGCCCCAAAAATCTGCTATTCTAAGTGACATGGATGAATACTTATAAATATATATATATATATATTGCCCAGATTAACAGAGGAGGAAATAAATTACTTAAATAGTCCCATTTTAGAAAAAGAAATTGAACTATGAATTAACTTCCAGAGAAAAAATATCCAGGGTCAGATGGATTTACAAATGAATTCTACCAAACATTTAAAGAACAATTAATTCCAATACTATGCAAACTATTTGGATGAATAGGGAAAGGAGTCATATCAAATTTTTTTTTTTATGATACAAATATAGTGCTGATACCTAAAACAGGTAGGGTCAAAATGAAGAAAGAAAATTACAGACCAATTTCACTAATGAATATTGATGCAAAAATCTTAAATAAAATATTAGCATAGATTACAGCAAGTTACCCCAAGATAATTTACCATGATCAAGTAGGATTTATACCAAGAATATATGGTTGGTTCAATATTAGGAAAACTATTAGCATACTTGACTATATCAATAACCAAAGTAACAGAAATGATATGATTATCTCAATAGATCCAGAAAATGCATTTGACAGAATCCAACACCCATTCCTATTAAAAACACTAGAGAGCATAGGAATAAATGAAATTTTTCTCAAAATGATCAGTAGCATCTATCTGAAATTATCAGCAAACATCATATATAATGGGGATAAACTAGAAGCATTCCCAGGGGTGAAACAAAGTTGTCCAGTATAACCATTACTATTCAATATTGTATTAGAAATGTTAGCTTTAGCAAATAAGAGAAGAAAAAGAAATTAAAGGAATTAGAGTAGGTAATGAAGAAACTGAATTATCACTCTTTGCAGATGATATGAAGGTATACTTAAAGAATCCTAGAGAATCAACTAAAAAACTACTGGAAATAATTAGCTACTTTAGCAAAGTTGCAGGATACAAAATAAATCTATATAAATCCTTAGCATTTCTATATGTTACCAACAAAGTCCAGCAGCAAGAGATACAAAGATAAATTTCATTTAAAACAACTGGAGATAATATAAAATATTTAGGACTCCACCTGCCAAGACAAAGTCAGGAACTATATGAATACAATTGCAAAACACTTTCTACACAAATAAGCCAGATCTAAACAATTAGAAAAATATCAAGTGCTCATGGGTAGGCCAAGCTAATATAATAAAAATGACAATTCTACCTAAGTTAATCTGATTATTCAATGGCATACAAATCAAACTGCCAAGAAACTGCTATCAAACTGTGCATACCCTTTGATCCTACAGTGTCTCTACCAGGCTTGTATTTCAAAGAAATCATCAAAAAGGGAAAAGGGCCCACATGTGCCAAAATGTTTATAGCAGCCCTCTTTGTAATGGTAAGAACTGGAAATTGAGTGGATGCTCATGAATTGGGGAATGGCTGAATAAATTATGATATATGAATGTTATGAAATATTATTGCTCTATAAGAAACTATCAACAGGATGATTTCAGAAAGACCTGGAGAGACTTAACTGATGCTAAGTGAAGTGAATAGAACCACGAGAACATTGTACACAGCAACAAGATTATGCGATGATCAACTCTGATGAACATGGCTTTATTCAGCCACTCTCCAATTGATGGGCATCCCTTCAGTTTCCAGTTTCTAGCCAGTACAAAAAGGGCTGCCCCAAACATTCTTGCACATGTGGGTCCCTTTCCCTCCTCTAAGATCTCTTTGGGATATAGGCCCAGTAGAAACACTGCTGGGTCAAAGGGTATGCACAGTTTGACAACTTTTCACTTTTCCTGTTGTTTGCTTACTTTCTTTTTCTCTTTTTTTTCCCCTTTTTGATCTGATTTTTCTTGTGCAGTATGCTAAATGTGGAAACGTGTATAAGAATTGTACATATTTAACATATTTTGGATTACTTGCTGTCTAGGGAAGGGGATGGGGACAGAGAGGAAGAAAAATTTAGAATACAAAGTTTTGCAAGGTTGGATCTTGAAAACCATATTTGCTTGTATTTTGAAAATAAAAAGGTATTATTCAAAAAAAAAAAAAAAAACCTTTCTCCTTAATCCATTGCCCCCAAGCCGCCTCCCTTCTACTTTGCAGGAGTTTATCTCCTACTAAGAGGATCAAGGCTGTCTGACTGGAATTTCCTTGCTTTGTTGATAAATCAAATTTTGCTACTCTCCACCTTAAAATTTCACTAAATCTGCTTTTATCAACTTTTCCTCCCATACTGTGTCCTATCCTTTTTTTTTTTTTTTTTTACTAAAGCTAACTTTTCAAATTAACCTTGATCCTTTACCTTCCCATTTCACATAGGGCCTTGTTCTATCCATCATACCTTTTCTTTAATGAATCTTCATTCCTCTCCTCTACCTTCTCCTCCCCCCATCCCCTGCTTTTTGGCTCTTCCAACAAACCTACAACCTCAAGTTTCTTTTATATTAAAAACACTTTCTTTCAACTTTATTATTCACTCAAATGGTGCCATTTGTCTTCTTCTGATACCAACTTTTCAAAAGGGTCTCTGCACTGGCACTGTTCGTTTTTCAACACCCGTTCACTCATCAACCTTTGAAAACATGACTAAAGCTATAAGATTTCACTGAAATCTGTCCAATGTCACCAATCACTTCCCCACTAACCCTATCTAGAAATAGTTTCTCATTCTTATAGTTCTTAGCATTTCAAACATTTGATATTGTTGATTTCCTTGCTTCTTGAAATTCTCTTTTCCCTTGGATTTCTGTGGTAGCTAAAGTCTCAAAAAGAATTCTCTTACCTCACTCCTGTGTTTTCCTCTTCCTACCCACTAAACATTATTATTAGTCAAGATGTCACACACACACACATATATTCTTTCTCTTAGTAGTCTCATATCTACACTGAGGACTGATTGTTGACTCAGTGGAGGTGTGGAACTGGGAACTAATTGTGGACACAAAAGGATCAATACATTCTTCTTTTGGACCTTTTATACTTTCCTCCCCTAGAAATCCAAGTTTCAAGAAGTGCTTGAAGGTTCTGATTTGGGGTAAGGGCAGTGAGGGCAGTGGCCACTTCCCTACCTTCCCCTTATTAAGTATACCTGAGTACACAATGCCTATTTCTTTTGCTTTAATTCATTTTTGGAATTATACAAATAAATATCCTGAAAAAGAATTGATTTGAGATTTGTGACCTTGAAAATTATGAAAACTTCTTGAAAGAGCCATCAGAAATCTTTTCGACAAGGTAAATTGGTAATATACAACACCAGAGACATTAGCAGCAGATTTATAAAAAGGCAATTCAGCTGAGCAATGAAGTTACTCATTCACTATTGATATTATATCTTTCAAATTAATCTGGCAGGAAACCCATTACCTGCAAGGACCTTGTATATGTAACAGGAGTGTAATTTGGAGGATTAAAAGAAATCAACCTATTATTCACACACACATAAAAATATAAAATGTATGTGTATGCACATACATATTTCTATATTCACGTGTGTGTACACACATGTGTATATATCTATTTTGTTGTTCAGTCATTTTTCAGTTGTGTCTAACTCTGATCCTATTTTGGATTTTCTTGGCGAAGATACTGGAGTGGTATGCCATTTCCTACTTTTGTTCATAGACTAGGGAAACTGAGGTAAACAGAGTTAAGTGAGTTGTTCAGGGTTACAAAGCTAGTAAGTATCCAAGGCTAGATTGGAATTCAGGTCTTCTTGACTCCAGACCTGGTTCTCTTTTCACTGTATCACCTTGTTGCTCATATTCATGCACACGCGCACACTTGTATGTATATCTAGTAAAGTATAATTGATTCCAACTGGTTGGTAGTTACTAAGAGGAACTCTAGTGGGGGCTCATGAATATTAGAAGCCACAATCTCTCACACTTATATTTAAAATTCTAAAAGGCTAAAGTAGTCCCTCTGTGTAATCTTCCACTGTTTCTGGGAGTGGTAAGAATGAGACCAGAGAAAATAGTTTCATTTAATAACAGCTAAATTGATCAGGAAAGGTAGCATGTGAGCTATGCTTTGAAGAAAGTTAAGGATTTTGTCAAGCGTGAGTAAAGAGGGATCACAATCACTTATTAATATTTTACTTGAAAATAGTACATTTTATTTTTATCCATAATAGTACATTTTGTTTTATTTATAAGACAGGAGGGGACAAGCATTTATTAAGCTCAGACTCTATTCCAGGGTCTGTGTTAAAGCACTTTACAAATATTATTTCATTTGATTTTACAACTCTATAAGGTGCTATTATTATCACCATTTTTGTAATTGAGAAAACTAAGGCAAATAAAAGTTAATTGACTAGCCCAGGGTGACATAGCTAGTAAGTACCTACAGCAAGTTTAGAACTTAGGTCTTCCAAGGTAGTAATAACAATGTTGATTGGGGTAGCAGAAGGAGGAGGAGTGGCAGCAGCAGCAGTAGCAGTAGCAGTAGCAGTAGCAGTAGCAGTAGCAGTAGCAGTAGCAGTAGCAGTAGCAGTAGCAGTAGCAGTAGCATTAGTAGTAACAGTAACAGTAACAGTTAATGGTGATAGTAGTGCTGGTCATAGTGTAAGTGGCAAAAGTTGACTTGGTAATAGTAGTAGTAATAAGTCATCATGAAGTAGCAGCATCACTATCACAAATAAATACCTCAATAGAGGTAAACTGAGGCATTTCCCCCTAGCAAGACAACAATTTATTAACAAGTCATAAACTTGATAATATAGAGGTCAGTGATTTGTCATTTGAACCAAGAGTCTCTACATGAAGATTTAATTCATTTTTATATAGTTAGAACAAAGAACCCAACAGAGGAAATGATAACATGGGATTTAGGACAATCTGGTTGCATAACTGAGGCATAGGGGATGGTATGATTGGCTGAAAGTTGATAATTAAAGGGCTAGGAACAGCATCTTCCTTCTCTCCAGTGACTAAAAAAGATCATTGTTTGGATTCATCTACAAGGTCAGGTGATAGTGTACTAAACATCCTTGAAGGATAGTTTGGTAGTGTAAAGATACTAGACAAGACTCCCTGTGTCCACCTGCATTCTCCAAGGATAATACATTTCCTTGAGGCAAGGATAGAACAGCAATTAGCAGGAGAACTGGATTTTTAAACTTAACTCATTACAAACCTGCAGAATTTCTTAACTAAATTTAGAACAAAGAAAGACAACATTGGTAGTTACAGGACAAAAACAATTAATTGTAACTAAGATCATTAAAAAAGATCCAGTATCATTTTCAGTAGTAGTATAGTAGTAGTAGTAATTATAGTAGAAGTAATGTAAGTAGCAGTAGTAAGGGTAGTGGTAAATCCTCTAATAAAACCAGTTTTGCTATGCTTGCACAACATTTTATTTGTTTACACATAAAATATTCTGGTATGATTTCTTTAAAAAAAAACTTATCTGTTGATTGGTGGGCTCAAGATAGAGACTGTCATAAAAAAGAACTTTTCCAAGTCATAAAAATGTCTCATTGAAGGACTTTTCTCCACTCTTCCAGTAGGAAAACCAACAAACAAAAGTTGGGGTTGGGAGAAGTGGCATTTAAATTGTAAATCTTAGTCAAATATTTGTAATGATCATTAGTAGCAATTAGCAATATTATGAGCTACAGTGAACAAATTTCTTCTCTTGATCAAGTAATAAAGTAACAAAGTAAAAATTTAAAACAATCATTTATTTCCCTCTTCTTTTTAACCCTTTAACCTTGAAAGACCTAATTCAGTTTTTGATGTTAGAAAAGAGGTCAGGGTTCTTCTTTCCAACAATTTGCTCAATGACCCAATTTTTTAAAGCTGGTCTAGGGATGGAGCCTATTTTAGGCTCTGTCATTAACTATTGGGCTGTGAAACTGAATATTTCAGGAACTAATCATAAATAGAGCAAATGGTGCCTTCTACAGCACTGAAAAATGAGTGCCATTTTCAATATTGTCCTTAACCAACTCTCAGAAATTCTTAATCCTTGATTTCTGGTCTAAAAAAACAATACTCACTCATCTGCTTTTCCATGATTATTCTAATCTTCATATATAGATGGTGTGAGATTGTGCTTGTCCAAGGAGTACTTGTAATATAAAATAGAATCATAGAGACTGACACAAAGGAATTGATTCTACCCTAATGTATTTTTGAATCTTAAAAATTATATCAGCATTGGCAGGAAACTTAAGTGACGCTCTAGAGAGAGGATTGGATCTGGAGTAAGGAAAATCTGAATTTAATCAAGGTTTCAAGACACTTAATAACTATATGACCTTGGGCAAATAATTTAACCTCTATCTATTCCCAGGTTTGTGGTGAAGATAAAATAAAGATAAGATGTAATATCCTTTGAAAACTTTGAAATGTGGTTAAAAAAAAATGTTTGCTATTGCTGCTGCTACTATTACTACTTTTGTTACCTTCCCAGGGCTGTGCTGGAGCCAGCTCAAACCTGCTTTTAACAGCCAAATGTTAATTTTCAATGTGACCATCTAAACCTTGGAAATTGGCAAGCTACAAAACAAGGATTGATTTCTTGTTTTGTTAAATATGTAGGTTTAAGAAATTAGTGGGAAAATGTCAATAATGTGGTTTAAAAGTGTTTTGTAGGCATTTGGGGGAGGAGTGTAATTATTAAGCATTTGCCAACACACCCCAACTTCAATAAATACTCTTTATATAACATCCAACAAGTTTTTGTTTTTTGGGGTTTTTTTTTTGTTTGTTTGTTTGTTTTCAGTCGTTGATTAAGGTCCTCTACTGAAGAGAATACTTTTGCATTCCATTGTTCAGATGTAGCCCATTCCACTTTTGGATAATCTCAAGTGCAAGTCACTTAACCCTTTTTGCTTATTTCCTTAATTGGAAAATGAACTGGAAAAGGAAATGACAAATCATGCCAGTATCTTTGCTAAGAAAACCCCAAAGAAGATCATGAAGAAACAGACACAACTGGGAAAAAATACTCAGAAAATCTTGCAAATCTCTCCCCCTCTGATGCCTAAAATATACCACTAGAGAGAAAACTTTGTCCATGAAATCACAGAGGGAAACATAAAAAATTGATTCCTTTTTTATTTAAAAGATGAAAACAAGACCTAGAAAAGCTGACTCTGATTCTTGGTCCAGTGGTCTTTCTCCTGCTATACAGTGGGTGAGTTATCAACTCCTCTTTTCTCCTTAGAGAAGATACAGCTGAGTCTGAAAAAGATAGATGAAGCCACAAGAAAGCCCAGCATAGATAAACATTGATGACCAAGTAGAATAGTTGAGAGTTTAGAGTCAAAGGCAAATTTTACATTTCTTTGGGCAGAGTACCACACATAAGAAGAACAGAGTGAAGAAAAGAGAAATAAAAAGAGAAGAGATAGGGGAGGAGAAGAGATGAGGGGAAGGAAGAGGAGAGGAGAGGAGATGTGAGGAGAGGAGGCTCGTGACATGGGAGAGAAAATATCTTTTTTTTTTTTTAAACTAAGAGTATACAAGGGGTGTGTGTGTGTGTGTGTGTGTGTGTGTGTGTGTGTGTGTGTGTGGGTAGGAATGATCTAGTTGGTTTCTGAATAATTGATTCTTTCCTCCTCCCCTAACTCCACCCTCCAGTCATAGAAACCAAAGGGCTAAAAACAAAGGAATGAGGCACTTTTATCTTAATGAGGTGTTGAACTAGTTGGGTGCCCTTACCAAAGGCTGAAAAATTTCCCTGATGGAAGCTTAGTTTAGCTAGACAAAGACTGGCCATGCTCCTGCACAACTCTTAAAAGATAAACACTTTGAGAATCAACTCTTTGAAGCAATCCAGATGAAAAGTAGCTCTGTCTCTTGGTTTATAACAGATAGCTGTAAGATTTTCTCCATTTATTGACCACTACTGACCCCACTAGCCAAAAAATGTAGCAACAGAACTACTTTCATAGTGACAGAAAGAAGAATTTTGGATGGGAATAGCTTTGTGTGGGAGACTTGCTATATACAAAGGATTCTTAACCTCTGTGTGTATGTGTGTGTGCAATGAACTCATCTGGCAGTCTGGCAAAGCCTATGGGATTCATTCTCAATGATTTTCTGAAATGCATAAAATAAGCTACATAGAATTATTTTTTTAAAAGCTATTATATTGAAATATGGCTATAATTTTTAAAACGTTCTTGTCTCAGGTTAAGAATCTCTGTCTTAGAATTATAATAATACCAAAAAGACAGCAGAGGATGATATTTTTATATTTCCTCGTCTCCTCTTCATCCCATACTTACACTGGATATGGTGGGGAGGAAGTTAAATGATGATTTCAGGATTATTGAAAGAACATTGTGCCTGAGTTGTCTTAGCAATATGAATTCCATAATGTTTGTGGCTTATTACTAAATAATTCTATTTTCTCTCTTCCTATAGCCATTATATATTTTCATATATTATGCCCTAGATTTGGGGAAAACATTTTAACTATATTTTTGCTTTGTAATTTTAGTAATGCCTTTGCTTTGAGGTAACTATGCCTGTTGGTTTATGGCTAAGCAGGAGCTCCATTGAAGTAAGGAGATATTCAAAATTACCTTTAGGATTTAAGGTAGCAACTATCTCAGAAAGGACCAACTCACTAGGATGAACTTGAGCTAGGGAAATAGCCCAGAAGTTGTACTACAAATACTACCTTTATCTCCAAGAAAAGAGTAAACTATTTGAGGACAAGGATTTGTCATATATCTTTTCACAACTAGCATAGAGTAAGTATATAGCAGATACTTAATGACTAATATGATAACTCATATTTATATAATACCTCCTAGGTGCCTGACCTGGGGTAACTAAGTGGTATGATAAATAGAACACTGAGCTTGAGTCAGGAAGATCTGAATTCAAATCCAACCTCAGACTTTTTTTTTTTTTTTTTTTTGCTGAGGCAATTGGGGTTAAATGACTTGTCCAGGGTCACACAGGAAGTATTAAGTGTCTGAGACTAGATATGAACTCAGGTCCACACTTCACCACCTAGTTGCCCCCCAGCCTCAAATATTTTTCAGCTGTGTGACTTTGTTACCTCAATTTCTTCATCTGTAAAATAAACTGGATAGTGAAATGACAAACCACTCCAACATCTTTACTAAGAAAACCCTAAATGGGGTAATGAAAAATTGGGTACAAGTAAAATGACTCAAAAACAACAATAACATCAATGTACATGTATATTATATATTTAGCGAATTTACTTTGCTATTTACCTCAATATTTAAAGCACCTATAATTCTTGTTTTGGTATCACTTTTTAACAATGTAAACAATATTTTTTTTAATTATTGGGTCAATTTTCATTATTTATGTTGGCCAAAAATATCCATTTCTTTGCAGTCAAACTTTGGTAAAAGCCACTCTCATTTTGATTAGATTGGTTCTTGGTTAAAGAACATAAAATCCAACAAAGTCCATCCCAAGAGACAATAGTTAAAGTCTTCTTAGGTATGGACCAACTAGAGGTTGTGCTTCACTGACACAAACCTTTGAGACTCATGAGTAATTCATTCTTTTTTTTTTTTTTAATAAATTTATTTATTTATTTTTATTAAAGGTTTTATTTGTATAACATATGTATGGGTAGTTCCCCAGCATTGATCTTTACAAAGCTTTCCACTACAAATTTTACCCCCAGTCCCCTCCCGTCCCCTAGATGGCAGGAAGTCCACTACATGTTAATAATGTTGAAATACATGACAAGTTATGCAAGAAAAATCCTATCTACAAGGGAAAAAAAGAAAATCAGAGAAAGGAAACACAATGCAAGCAAACCTCAATAGAGAGCATGAAAATGTTATGTTTTGGTCCATATTACATATCCCTCTCTCTGGGTGTATATGGTTTTCTTCACTGAACAATTGGAACTGGTTTGAGACAATTCTTTGTTGCAGAGAGCCATGTCCATCAGAATTGATCATCATAAAGTATTATTGTTTCCGTGTATAATGATCTCCTGGTTCTGCTCTTTTCACTCAGCATCAGTTCATGCAAGTCTCTATAGGACTCTCTGAAATCATCCTGCTGGTCGTTTCTTACAGAGCAATAATATTCCATAACATTCATATACCATAATGTATTCAGCCACTCTCCAATTAATGGGCATCCCTTCAGTTTCCAGTTTCTAGCCACTACACAAAGGGCTGCCACAAACATTCTTGCACATGTGGGCCCCTTTCCCTCCTCTATGATCTCTTTGGGATATAGGCCCAGTAGAAACACTGCTGGTTCAAAGGGTATGCACAGTTTGACAACTTTTTGAGCACAGCTCCAAATTGCTCTCCAGAATTGCTGGATCCGTTCACAGTTCTACCAACAATGTATTAGTGTCCCAGTTTTCCCACATCCCCTCCAACATTCATTGTTATCTTTTCCTGTCATTTTAGCCAATCTGACAGGTGTGTAGTGGTATCTCAGAATTGTCTTAATTTGCATTTATCTGATCAATAGTGATTTGGAGCAACTTTTCATATGACTAGAGATGGTTTTAATTTCATCATCTGAAAATTGTCTGTTCATATCCCTTGACCACTTATCTATTGAAGAGTGGCTTGAATTCTTATATATATGAGACAATTCTCTATATATTTTACAAATGAAGCCTTTATCAGAACCATTAAATGTAAAGATGATTTCCCAATTTGAAGCTTCCCTCCTAATCTTGTCTGCATTAGTTTTATTTGTACAGAAACTTTTTAACTTAATATAATCAAAATTATCTATCTGGTGTTCAGTTAGGAGTTCCAGATCTTCTTTGGACATTAATTTGTTACATCTCCACAGGTCTGAGAGGTAAACTATATTACGTTCCTCTAACTTGCTTACAAAATCATTCTTTATATCTAGATCTTGAACCCATTTAGATCATATCTTGGTATGTGGTGCTAGGTATGGGTCAAGCCCTAGTTTCTTCCACACTAGTTTCCAATTTTCCCAGCAGTTTTTGCTGAATAGTGAGTACTTATCCTAAAAGCTGGGGTCTTTGGGTTTATCAGACACTAAATTGTTAAGGTTATTGCCTAGATTGTCCTGATAACCTATCCTGTGCCACTGATCGACTGCTCTATTTCTTAGCCAGTACCAAATGGTTTTGATGACTGCTGCTTTATAATATAATTTTAGATCTGGTACAGCAAGGCCACCTTCATCTGCCTTTTTTTTCATTAATCCCCTTGAAATTCTTGACCTTTTGTTCTTCCAAATGAACTGTGCTACTATTTTTTTCTAGATCTGTAAAATAATTTCTTGGGAGTTTGATTGGTATGGCACTAAATAAGTATATTAGTTTGGGTAGTATTGTCATTTTTATTATATTCGCTCAGCCTACCCATGAGCACTTAATGTTTTTCCAATTGATTAGGTCTGATTTTATTTGTGTGGAAAGTGTTTTGTAATTTAGTTCGTATAGTTTCTGACTTTTCCTTGGCAGATAGATTCCCAAATATTTTATACTATCATCTGTTATTTTGAATGGAATTTCTTTTTGTATCTCTTGCTGCTGAACTTTGTTGGTAATATATAAAAATGCTGATGATTTATGTGGATTAATTTTGAATCCTGCCACTTTGCTAAAGTTGTGAATTGTTTCTAGTAGTTTTTTAGTTGAGTCTCTCGGGTACTCTAAGTATACCATCATGTCATCTGCAAAGAGTGATAATTTGGTTTCTTCATTACCTACTCTGATGGTGACAGTGGGCAGCCTTGTTTCACTCCTGATCTTATTGGGAATGGTTTTAGTTTGTCTCCATTACATATGATGCTTGCTGATGGTTTTAAATAGATGCTACTGATCATTTTAAGGAACAGCCCATTTATTCCTATACTCTCTGGTGTTTTTAATAGGAAAGGGTGTTGGATTTTATCAAATGATTTTTCTGCATCTATGGAGATAATCATATGGTTTTTGTTAGTTTGGTTATTAATATAATTAATTATGCTGATAGTTTTCCTAATATTGAACCAGCCCTGTATCCCTGGTATAAATCCTACTTGGTCATAGTGTACTATCCTGGGGAAGACTTTCTGTAATCTCATTGCTAAAATCTTATTTAAAATTTTTGCATCAATATTCATTAGGGAAATTGGTCTATAGTTTTCTTTCTCTGTTTTCACCCTACCTGGTTTAGCTATCAGCACCATATCAGTCTCATAGAAGGAATTTGGCAGTATACCTTCTGTGCCTATTTTCTCAAATAGTTTGTATAGTATTGGAATTAATTGTTCTTTGAATGTTTGGTAGAATTCACATGTAAATCCATCTGGCCCTGGAGTTTTTTTCCTTAGGGAGTTGGTTAATAGCTTGTTCTATTTCTTTTTCTAATATGGGGCTATTTAAATAATTTAAATCCTCTTCTGTTAATCTGGGCAATCTTTATTTTTGTAGATATTCCTCCATTTCATTTAGATTATCAAACTTCCTGGCATAAAGTTTGGCAAAGTAACTCCTAATTATTGCTCTAATTTCCTCTTCATTGGAGGAAAGTTCTCCCTTATTCTTGAGACTAACAATTTGATTTTCTTCTTTCCTTTTTCTTATCAAATTAACTAAAGGCTTATCTATTTTGTTGGTTTTTTTCGTAGAACCAACTCTTAGTTTTATTTATTAATTCAATAATTTTCTTATTTTCAATTTTATTAATTTCTCCTTTTATTTTTAGAATTTCCAATTTGGTATTTAATTGAGGGTTTTTAATTTGTTCTTTTTCTAGTTTTCTTTTTTTTTAACAATAAGCCCATTTCTTTGATCTTTTCTTTCTCTATTTTATGCAAGTAAGCATCAAGAGATATAAAATTGCCCCTTATAACCGCTTTGGCCGTATCCCACAAATTTTGGTATGTTGTCTCCTTATTGTCATTCTCCTGGATGAAATTATTGATTGTGTCTATGATTTCCTCTTTCACCCATTCATTCTTCAGGATCAGATTATTTAATTTCCAATTAACTTTTGGTTTATTTTCTCCTGGCCTTATATTGCATGTGATTTTTATTGCATCATGACCTCAAAAAGATGCATTTACTATTTCTGCCTTTCTGCATTTGATTTTGAGGTTTTTATGCCCTAACACATGGTCAATTGTTATATCGGTTCCATGGACTGCTGAGAAAAAAGTAAACTCCCTACTGTCTCCATTCAACTTTCTCCATAGATCTATCATACCTAACTTTTCTAACAATTGGTTTATCTCCCTAGTTTCTTTCTTGTTAATTTTGTGGTTTTATTTATCTAATTCTGAGAGAGCAAGGTTGAGATCCCCCACTAGTATAGTTTGGCTGTCTATTTCTTCTTGCATCTCTCTTAATTTCTCCCCTAGCAATTTGGATGCTATTGCACTTGGTGTGTATATATTTAGTATTGATATTGCTACATTATCTATGGTACCCTTTAACAAAATATAGTTTCCTTCCTTATCTCTTTTGATTAGATCTATCTTGGCTTTCACTTGATCTGAGATAAGGATTGCTACCCCTGCTTTTTTTTGTTCACCTGAAGCATAATATTTTCTGCTCCAGCCTTTTACCTTCATCCTATATGTGTCACTATGTTTTAGATGTGTTTCTTGTAGACAACATATTATGGGATTCTGGTTTTTAATCCAGTCTGCTATCTGCTTCTGCTTTATGGGAGAGTTCATCCCATTCACATTCACAGTTAGAATAACTAATTCTTTATTTCCTGCCATCTTATTTACCCAAATTATGTTTTCCCCTTTCCTTTCCCCTTTCTCCCTTCCCCGCTCCTCAGTACTTTTCTTTTGATGACCCCTCCCCCAAACAATAATCCACCCTTTAGATCCCCTCCCCTGTTTTTACTCCTTTCCCCTGATTCTTCTATTTTCCCTTCTATTAGTTTATCCCTTTCTTTTCCTCCTTTCCCTCCCACTTCCCTCTAGCAACAGACAAGTTTCTATGTGAAATCAAGTGTCTGATATACACTTTTAGAGCCCAACCTGATGTGAGTAAGATTTACACAATGCTCATCTCCCTCCCCTCTTTCTCTCAATTATATTAGGTTTTCTTTGCCTCTTCAAGAGATTTTACCTTGTTTTTAACCTCCTTTTTTTTTAGATCTTATTTTACCACTTTTTCCCTCTTTTCCCCAGTATGACAACCTTTCCCCCTCTAGTTCTCTTTTTCATATTATCAAAGTAATATCTAGTTAATTATACCCCCAAACTTTAAGTATCCCCCTAGTAGAAATATAGTTCTCAAGAGTCCTTTTCGTTTTACCTTTTTATGCATCTCTTGAGTTCTGTGTTTGGATGTCGAATTTTTTGTTCAGATCTGGTCTTTTCATTAGAAATAGGTGAAATTCACCTATATCATTGAATGACCATCTTCTTCCCTGGAGGATAATGCTCATTCTATCTGGATAGGTTATTCTTGACTGTAATCCAAGTTCCTTTGTCCTTCAGAATATCTGGTTCCAGGCCCTTCGATCCTTCAATGTGGAGGCTGACAGATCATGTGTGATTCTAATTATTGATCCTCGGTATTTGAATTGTTTCTTTCTAGCTGCTAGCAGAATCTTTTCCTTGGTGCTATTGTTCTGAAATTTAGCCACGATGTTCCGTGGGGTTTTAATTTTGGGGTCTGAAAAGGAGGTGATCAGTGAATTCTTTCAATTGCGATTTTGCCTTCTGATTCTACAATCTCAGGGCAGTTTTCTTTTAGGATTTCCTGGAAGATAGTGTTTAGATTTTTTTTTTTCATCATGGCTTTCAGGAAGTCCAATAATCCTTAGATTGTCTCTCCTAGATCTATTTTCCAAGTCAGTTGTTTTTCCTAGGAGATATTTCATATTTTCTTCTAATTTTCATTTTTTTGTTTTTGTTTGACTGATACTTGAAGTTTTATTGAGTCATTCACTTGCATTTGTTCAATTCTTATTTTTAAAGTGTTGTTTTCTTCAGTTACCTTTTTAAGCTCCTTTTGTAACTGGCCAATTGAATTTTTTTGTTCATTGCACTCTTTTTCCACTTCACTAATTTTATTTTTCAATAAATTTGTGTCTTTTTCATATCTCTTTTGCAGGGCATCATAACCTTCTTGCACTGATTTCAGTTTATTTTCCCATTTATCCTCCAGCTCTCTTTTGAGCTTCTTTATTTAATCTTCCAGAAAGGCCTTTTGAAAAAGGGACCAGTGATGGTCTTTAATAATTTCTTCTGGAACTTTGTCTAAAGGAACCTCAGGATCTGGGATCATCCCTTGTTTTTCTCGATAAAAGCTGTCTATGGTGAGAGCTCTCTTTTGCTTCTTCATTTTTTTTTTAAGACAGTGTGGATATCTCTTTAAGGTAGGGAAAAAAATGGCGGCTGAAGATCTTTGCCCTTGGGCACTTTGGGGAATTAACTTAAGGTGCTGGGCCGGTGGGGGCTAGGACTAAGTCTGAATTACTCCTTAAACAAGTCAAGTCTGCCAGAACACCTGCCCCCAATCAGGGCAGAATGTCCTGAGTGCCTCAGATAAACTCCAGGTGTTTGGAATTTGGAGTTTAGAGTTTGGAGTTTCTGCCACAATGAGCTGAGTCCCACCCTCACTTCCGGCCTACACAGGAGTCCTCTGTTTATCCCTCTGTCCGAGTTAGACAAACCTGATGTGAAGTTCTTTAGAGATATCAGCAAGCAGTGTCCAAATATTTCTGGATTCGTTGACTTGAAGATCAGTTCAGAGGCTTATTTTATTGTTGATTTGAGAGAACATCGGAAGAGGATGCAGAGAGTCACGTTTTCACTCCGCCATCTTGGCTCTGCCCCCTGAAATCTTGGACGTTTTCTCACTCCTCGTCCTTCTCTTCTTGTTCCTCCTCCTCCTCCTCCTCCTCTTCTTTCTCCTTCTTCCCCCACCCAGGAAGCTCATGAGTGATTCATTCTTGTCAGGTTAGACCCCTATATGAGGTAACTCAATGTATATGGTGGATCTAATGTGAGATTTGGAGTCAGTTAGATCTGGGTCCAAACCTGCCTCATACACTTATGCTATGTGACCTTTGGCAACCTTCTTAATTGCTCTGTGCCTCAGTCTTCTCATCTGAAAAATATAGGGGTTGGAATAATGGTTTCTAAAGGCCTTTCCCACTTGAAATCTATGATTCTATGATCCAGGCTGATAAACAGAAACAGATGGATGGACTGATGGATTCACTACATTAGCCCCAGACACTAAAGAAATTCTACCAACCCCAGAATTCATCCTGATTCATCTTACTTTTTCTTGATGCATCCATAAGATATCTGGAGTCTGTTTGCAATTGCTGCATTTCAGAAAAGACTGTTTCCTTTTCCCTTGCTGAGTATTGAGCAGTATTAGCCCTGACTTCTGGAGTCACTTGAAACTAGCCTAAAATTCCAGGACTGATTGCCTTTCTTAGAACAGTCTCAGTGAAACTTTATGTCTGAGAGAACAAAGCCATTTGAAAATTCAGTAGCTTCCCAAAGCTGATGAACAGAGCTAATGATGATAGCTCTGTATCTTTTCTATGAATTTACCCTACATGGTTTGCAATTATTAATAGATGTTTAGATTTTTGATAATAGCATTATTCAGTCAATGCCATAATAAAAAAGGGAGTTTTGTCTTCAATGGAGACACATGAAAACAGATATAATTAAATATCCAAATATATGAAGGATCTATGAATAAAGGATAATAGATCATTCCTATGAATTCCTTCCACTTTCAGAAACTGATCCTCAATTTGAAATTTGATCCTCAAATGGATCAAAGGTGCTTAATAATGTATTAGATAAATACTAGAGAGTTTCTTGAAGCATTTAGACATTAAGTGGCTTATCCAAGGTCACAAAGCTAGTAATTGTCAGAGATAAGTTTTGAATCAAGATTTTCCTTTTATAGAACTAATATTTGTAAAGCATTTAGTAGGCAGTGCCTAACACATAGTAGGTACTTAATAAATGTTTGTTTCTTTCCCTCCTTTCCCTTTCTGACTCCAATCAAAGCCAGCTCCACCTTGTTATAATTAAATATTACTTAAATAATAATTCTGAGCTAGGGCCATAATTGACTAGAAAAAGGGGATGGGGAGGGATGATGCTATATTGCATTTGTGAAATAGCACATCACTTTCAATGACTCCAAGCTGTTCCCTAAAAGAAAATTAACCATATTAAGCTCTGATCTTTCCCCAGTGATGCTATATCACTGTTAATCATGGGCTTCTATCATCTTCAGAACATCTGAACTTGTGACCCAGAGGGTAATGAAGATTGAATTTGGGCCATGTAAATATTTTGATAGGTTATAGCAATATTATCAATGATATTTTAACATAAAAAATTACCCAGGAAATGAATGATTGGAAACAGGATATGAGCTCCTCAAGGTACAGAGATACTTATGGGAGAATAGGGACAAAAATGATATAGGAAAGCAGGTTTTCACTTACATAGCAATACATATCAGTAAGAACATGGATTCATTGAAACTGGATGGTAATGATGATGATAGAACTGATGATTTTTGAATCCAGAAAAAATAAATATTTTCAACACTAGTAATCAAGTCTTTATATATACAATATATATATTCTATACAATACAAATTCTAAGTAGGTTTAAGAAAAAAAAATCAATATAGACAGAATCGTTTCAAGGCCAAAAGGCATTAGAAAGATAGGATTGGCACACAGGCTCATTAAAGAGAAGAAAAATGTTCTTCCCTTGAATTAACTAAATTTGAATTTTCCTGAGTAGAAGGTTATTCCCAAGGGCTTAAAGTCTTCCTGATTGTATTTTCTATGTCTTAAGCAGGCCTACTTGACTGAAAATCTTGTACATTCAGCTATGAGAGGAAAGGGTCACATCCAGTATTTTAGACTTGAGCTCCATGAGCTTGGAATGGGCAATTGGAAATAGGAAGAGAATTATCCTGGAATTTGACTTTGTTCCTGTCTGGAAGGCTGTTTTTTCTTTGTGTGTCCATTTGTCCTAAGTAAGTTCACATACAATAACACAGGGCCAAAGAATTCCCTGCCCAACTAAGGGATTTGGCTATCACTAAGAAGCACCTAGGGAAATGTACCTACATATGGTTTCAATCTTTTCTCGGATAACCCCCATATTACCCTTTAACAGGTCACATGATAAACATCAGCAGCATGCTTTTCTCACAAACCTGACACCTAAATTTGCCCAAGGCTACTACAATATAGCCTGGGAAGTTAAATTGGAAGCATGTATTTGGGAATGATACCTGAGAGGGGGAAGATACCTCAAAGGCTGTACCCCCCATTAAAGGATTAGAACACTCTAAAATACACATCAGCTCACATATTCTATCAGCAAAGTAGAAAAAAAGATTTAGGACAACATTTTGTTCCCATTAGACACTTAAGTGAAGCATTAAACCCTTTATTACCTTTAGTTCCTGTAAAAATGGTTCTGGGAAAATTGGTAACTAAAGGCAATTTTTTTTTTTTCCCCTGCTCCTGTAAGTCATTAGATTCATCCTCATTGAGTCCCTAGGAGTTCTTCAATTTCCTACAAAAATAGTTTCAGATATAGAAGAAATCTGAAAGATCACATGATCCAAACACCTCTCTTTGCATATAAAGAAACTGAAGCCCAGACATGTTGAAGGATTTGTTCTACATCACCATAGGTAGCAGTATAGCTATTAAAAAACCCAGGCTCTAAGTTTCTCTTTTTCATTATTCTATAGAGTATCCTATAAGGTATAAAAAGACTAGACCTAGCAGTAGTCCCTGTTTCTCTTTGAGTTTGATTCCACTGGATTACATGACTTCCAAGTTCTCTTCTAAACCCTATCTTCTATTGCCAATAAGGAGACAAGATTAATTAATTCTTAATTGGCCATTATTTTTGATGTATTATAAAGCCTTTAATTGAGGGAGAGACAGACAGATGAGACAAAGAGTGACAGAGGCAGATAAAGACAGAAAAAGATAGAGAGACAGAGATAGGACAGAGAGAGACAGAGAGAAAGTGTCAGAGACAGAGACAGAAAGAGAGTGGGGGGGGGGGGGGGCGGGCAGCTACCCAGTGGATAGAGTACTGGACCTGGAGTCAAGAAGAATTGAGTTCAAATTTGGCTCTGGCCAAGTCACTTAACCTCTGTTTATCTTAATCCATAGAAAAGGAAACGGCAAACCACTTCACTATCTTTGCCAAGAAAACCCCATTGGGTTGCAAAGCAGACATAGCTGAAGGACTGAACAATTTCTGTGAGGATGGCACAGTCAAAGAGTTGACCTTATAGAGACTGTTGGCTAAGGAGCTGAGGTCCTAGCAGAGAATTAAATAAAAATAGAGTGTGTTTTACCCACTTCATTTCACATGGAATCTGGGTGAGACTTGTAGAGCTAGATGTACAGACTTGAGTAGTTTTCAAAAAACAGGAAAAATGAACTTGAGAGCCTCAGGTATTGTGCAGACAGTATAAATTTTTGGCTGCAACAACATGTGTTTAAGAGCAAAACTTTCCCCTTCTTTGTCCACCTGGCACATATTTCCTTACAGATAATCGTTTTAAACAGGATAGAGCAGATTGACTGAACAATAAAAATGAGGACATAGATTATTTCCTGAAGATTAATGATTGGTTGGAAATAAAGATAGCTCCAAGTAAAAAATAGCTCTTCTTCTCATCTCCCCTCAGTTTCCCTGCTTTCTCCCCCCACACTATTCATCAGTCTCCTGAGGTCAATACAATGAGTATTTTCAATGTTAACAAAGAACCCGGGCTTCACCAGAATTCTAATATAATGGAGGAAACCAGAACCTTAGATTTACCCAAAATATCCCTACAATAATTTCTTTTCTTTCTTTCTTCTTTCTTTTTTCCTTCTTTCTTTCTTTCTCTTTCTTTCTTTCTTTCTTTCTCCTTCCTCCCCTCCCTCTTTCCTTCCTTCCTTCCTTCTTCTTTTTCTTCTTCTTCTTTCTCCAGATCTGTGATCTTACCTTTGTAGAGAATAGCAAGATTGTAAACATCTCTTGATAAAGACTAGAAGTCAATCAACAAGTATTTATTAAGTGCCTTCCATATATCAGGCGTTGTACTAGGTACTGAAGATAGAAAAGCAAAAGGAATAATGCTGTCTCACAAGGAATTCATATTCTACCTCTTTTCTAATGGACTTCTTCAGGAGAAAGTGACTTGCTCATCCTCACACAGCTCCTTTGTGTCATAGATGTGATTTGACCAAAGTCTTCCTGACTTCAAGATTAGCTTCCTATCCAGTCATATTCCTTCTCATTACTCTCAAAATCAGAACATTTAAATAGATATTTTCTTTCTTAATGACACCAAGACTTAAAGTCAGAGAAGAACTACCATAATTCACTTACTGGGAAGGCTACATATTTTTTTATCCTTCTCATACAGAGGATCTCTTATTTTGATTTCAGTGGAAATTAACACTAAGAACAAGAATGAGGTGCATTTAAAATTCTTTTGCCTTCAAATTAAAAGGTATTACTTTAACTGGCTGATCTATCACAGTTGTGGAGAGGAGAGCATAGCACATTGGACATGCAATGGGGAAGTGGGTGAAACATTCCCACAGAGAGCTGGAAGTTCTTAATAAAATTTTGTCCTTTACTGATTCTGAATTCTCATCACATGGATAATTCAGGTGTTGAAGTCTAAGTAGATAAAATGTTGGATAAAAAAGATATCCCATGTTTTTTTTTCTTTTTTGGCAAAGAATATGAAAGATAAATATAAAATAGATTGTTATTTAAGAAGTGAGGCACAGTAGATAGAGGACCAGGCCTAGAGTCATCTTCCTGACTTCAAGGTAAATAAAATCACTTACTTCAGACACAGTTATTTTGCAATCTTGGGCAGGTCACTTGAACCTTTTTTGCCTCCATTTTCTCATCTGGAAAATGAGCTGGAGAAAGATATGGCAAAACATTCCATTACCTTTGCCAAGAAAATCCCAAATAGGATGACAAAGATTTGGACATTATTGAAACAACTGAACAACAAATTTAAGGGGTAAGAGGCAAGGGAAGCCCTATGCTCAGTTTGGTAAAAATAAAATGAATTCAATTAGATTGAAGTAATAGCTGCTTTCCCAACTGCCAACATTTCATAACTGAACCCAACAACAAAGAAAATTGATATACATGCCAAATTCCCTCAGTACTCCACAACCCCCATTTGAGTGTCATGGCTAAACTCATTCTGTCTTGGAGGCACATCTAGATTCATCTTTCAGTAATATAATTAAATCTACTTAAATTCCATAAACAATTTTTGGTATCTGGTGAAAATTAGGTTATGTTGACTTGTTTCTTCTCTCAACTTTATCTTCCCTTCCCACTTAGCTTCATCTATGAAAGAGAATCAGAAAA